>SJYA01001862.1:10592-29998 GCA_006410615.1 Neotragus moschatus | reverse complement strand
GTGTTGGAGAAGACTCTTGAGAGTCCCTTGGACTGCAAGGAGATCCAATCAGTCCATCCTAAAGGAGACTAGTCCTGGGTGTTCATTGGAAGGACTGATGCTGAGGCTGAAACTCCAGTATTTTGGCCACCTCATGAGAAGAGTTGACGCACTGGAAAAAAACCCTGAGGCTGAGAGGGATTGGGAGCAGGAAGAGAAGGAGATGACCGAGGATGAGATGGCTGGATGGCATCACCAACTCAATGCACGTGAGTTTGGGTGAACTCCAGGAGTTGGCGATGGACAGGGAGGCCTGGCATGCTGCGATTCATGGGGTCACCAAGAGTCAGACACGACTGAGCTACTGAACTGAACTGAATTGAACGTGTGTATAAGTGTGTGTATACACATATCTGCATGTGTGTATACATATATATGTCTGTACTTGTGTTGGGTGGGAGTGCCTTACCTGCCCCCTCTCCCTGCTCCACTGGACTGTCAGCTCCTGAGAACTAGACTTTGGTCTGTTTCATTCACAGCTGTCTTCCTGGTGCCTGGCACACAGGAGTCACCCAACATAGAATGGTTGAACGAATGGACTGGATGAGTGGACGATGCTGTCTTCTGAGAGCACTGCCTCCAAGGAGAACTCAGGGGAGACGTATAGGAGATGGCCTGGCCCAGGGCGTCTGACCCCAGGGCTGGACCCTTTGCCTGGCATCCCTCCAGGAGGAGCCTCTAAGGCTCTGTTGTGTTTGTGACTTCTCAGTGCAAAGGATCGCTCAGCAACTATGTGGCCACAGGAATTATTGTGGAAGCCAGAGCCCGGCTCGGCCCTGCTGAATGCACTTTCCCAGAACAAGGAGTCTCAGATGGCCGGGTCTGCTCTGCAGAGATCAAATCCTGGACAGTCACCACCGGCAGCAGGACAGAGCTGCACCGTCAGAGACACATGGAGAGCTTGATGAACTCAGGCCACCCACGGTCCGGGAGAGGAAGCTATAACTGGACATAGATTCGGGGTGCTGAGAGTATAGCTGGCCGAGACCAGCTTCCTCCCAGGCCAGGGCGCCTTCCTAAGGCAAGTTTCTCAGAGCCTTGGCCTTGATCCTTTCCTTCACCACTCCTGATGAGTCAGTGGGGCAGGGTTACTAGAGCCCAACTTGGCAAGTGAGGAAACTGAGGCACGGCCAAGGTAAGTGACTCACCTTTCTTCAAAGGGCTCATTACCGAGGGGTGATTATAGGTGGTTACAGTGTGGGCCGGAGCCAGAAATCTGGGCTGGGCCCCAGTTCAGCCACTTTCAAGCTGAGAAATCGCTAACCTTTGTGTGCCTTGGTGTTTCCACCTGTAAAATGGGTAATGAGCATAATTGGCCCGAGGCTCTTCACAAGCATGAAGAAACCCAGGCATGACCATGGGGAGGAGCTGACTTTGGAACCAGATGGCCAGTCAAACCATCAGCCCCTCCACTCTCTTCCTCTAAGAACCAGGGCGTGTCACCAACTGCCTTCTGCAGAGACGATGGCGGCGCCTCTGCACAGGATTCTTATGAGGATTAATTAAGATTTGTGGTGTTTTTTTTATTTTATACAATTTTCTTGTAGTGCCTCCACAGAGCAAGCACAATGTGGTAGTTTTCAAATAGAAAACACACTGTGCGTGAAAAGTTCTCAGCCTCGCGTCTGATGCCTGTGCACTCGATGAAGTTCAGCTGCTCTGATTTTGTTTCTAATTTTTATTTTGTATTGGAATATAGCCAGTTAACAAGGTTGTGATAATTTTAGTTGTACAGCAAAAGGACTTAGCCATACATGTGGTGGCTCAGATGGCGAAGGATCTACCTGCAGTGCAGGAGACCCCAGTTCTTGCCCCGGGTCAGGAAGACCCCCTGGAGAAGGGAATGGCAACCCACTCCTGTACTCTTGCCTGGAGAAATCCATGGACAAAGGAGCCTGGCAGCCTGCAGTCCCTGGAGTCGCAAAGCGTGGGACACGACTGAGTGGCTTTCCCTTTCACATACGAGGAGCCATTCGCCCCCAAACTCCCTTCCCATCCAGACTGCCACAAAGCACTGGTGCTGCTCTAACTTTTATTGACAAAGACAGACCAGACCCTGGAGCCACGCTAACCTGCTGGCTCCGCCCCCATTCAGCCCACACCCCTAGGCCCACATATCCAGCTTCCTCGGTCCGTGTGGACCGTCTCTCCTGCGAGGCCACATCTGTGCCCCCTGTTCCTGTCTCCTCTCTCCTGATCTCCTCCAGACCCTCTCCCTCCCCTACGTACACATACACGCACGCACTCCCACTCGTTCACACTGGGTGGTAAGCATGGGCAGGACGCTGAAAGGTGGAGGGAGGAAGGGGTGGTGGCCGGAACAGCGTGGACAGTGACTGAGACAAGATCGCACTTGGCGGGAGCAAGGAGGGGGTTCTGGCAGATGGGGGGCCGGTGAGAAATGACTGGATCCAGAGAGGTGATGGACACCAGAAGGAACCGGCCTGAGCCACCCGTGCAGAGGGGGCTTCATCCCTCAGGCCAGCGCCTACTTGCTCCAGCCCCCACCTGCCACCTGTCTGATGCAGCACAACCTGGGATGTGCTTAATGTTCTCTTAAACCAGATGTCTTAATTATGTAAATTTATTTTAACAGCAAGCCTTATATACTTGACTTAATTGGAAAAATAAATTAGAAACTGTAGCAATGTTATACATTGCTGCTGCTGCTGCTGCTGCTAAGTCGCTTAAGTCATGCAGTGAGGTCCAATTGCACTGGAAGGCTTAAAGCCCAAGGCTGGACCTCTTTTAGTCCAAAAGGCAGATGATCAAGTGTGAGAAAGGAGGTAAGACGTATTAGCACCAAACGAGGCTTTTCTCCTTGAGGTAAAGGAGGACTTGGAAGGACTGATTTTATAACCGTCTGTCTCCATGTTACATCAGGAGGGTCTGAGTTAATTGGGAAGTGTCACCTGTCAAGACCTCCCTGGGGAGCAGGCACTGTCTGTGCCCTGCATGTGGCCCTGGAAACCTCCAATGGTCTCAGCCCACTTCCCAGCACTGCTGTTTGCTTCTCATTGCCTGAAGTCCACAACCTCAGCAGATCGCTTTGCCCACACAGGGCAGATCGAAGGTGCCAGAGGACTGATACTCCCTCCAGCAACCCCCAAGAGTGGCATGTAGGTGTTGGGGCTCCCTCGATCCCGGGGTGGTTCATCCACCTGGGAGACCCCCATCTCCCAGACTTCCTCCCTGCGGTGCCCCTGAACCAGCAGGGCTAATCACTTGGCCCAAATCATCACCTTCCTTTCTCTCTCTCACTTCCTGCTCCCACCCAGTGTTTCCTGGAGTCACCTCCCCAGTAAATGACTTGCTCTTGAATTCTTATCTCAGAGTCTGCACCCGGGACATCCCAGGCTAAGGCAGGGATCATCAGTGACATTCATCCCACCCTGCCCCTTGGAGTCAGGCCCCGAATATGAGAGACTCGGCCTCTCAAACTCTTCTCAGAGACCTGGAAGGCAGGGTGTCTCTTACAAGAGAATGTGAAATCAACTCAAGGAGAAACCTGCACAACAGTTGGCTCAGGCAGGGGCTAGATTTTCCATGAAGCACTGTCATATGGCACTGATTACTGAAAGTGAAACTAGAATGGGGTCAATCAGATCAGCGGCTGGAAAAACGCAGTCTGCCTCTGCCCTGGAGCTTGAGTTTGGATGGTGCCAGGGCCCGCAAGGGGAGCCCAGTCGGACCCACTGCTATTGTCAGGGGCGATGCTGGAGGGGATTGCAAGGCCTTGCCACCCTCCCTGGACAGGCATTTAAGAAGGGCAATCACCAGGAACTCACAGCAGATTAGGCTGGGTGGGGAGGAGGTTGAGGAAGAGAGTAATTTCTGACTTATAATGAATGGAAGTGTCAGTCACCCCAAAGACAAAAGTGGCAGGAAGAGCAGGTTGGGGGAGAGAGATCATGAGTTCAGACTCAGGCATGTTGAACCTGAGCTGCCTTCCAAAGACCCAGGTGAAGATGTCAAGGAGTCTGTCGGATACCTGGGACCAGAACCCAGAGACGAGGCNAAGTGTCAGTCACCCCAAAGACAAAAGTGGCAGGAAGAGCAGGTTGGGGGAGAGAGATCATGAGTTCAGACTCAGGCATGTTGAACCTGAGCTGCCTTCCAAAGACCCAGGTGAAGATGTCAAGGAGTCTGTCGGATACCTGGGACCAGAACCCAGAGACGAGGCAGGAAGGACAGAGACCACCTGCCAGCAGATGTGAGTGAGGGAGGGTAGATTTGAAGAGGTGTGTGTGTGTGGTGGGGTGATTTTTCTTTTTAATGGTGGTAACATACACACAACATAAAATTTCCCATCGTAACCGTTATTAGACACTTAGCTTACTTCTACCCTTTGGCTATTGTGAATGATGCTGCTATGAATACGGGTGTATAAACATCTCTTGGAGACCCGGTTTTCAACTTTCTGGAGCATGTACCCAGAAGTAGAATTGCTGAACCCTGTGATAATTCTGTTTGTAATTTTTTAAGGAACTCCCGTACTGTTTTCCCTGGGGGCTGCACCACTTTACATCTCTACCAACGGGGGCACAGAAGTTCCAGTTTCTCCACATCTTTACCAACACTTGCGATGATTATCTTCTGGGGGTTTTTTGACAGTAGCCGTTCTAATGGGTACGGGGTGGTGAAGAGGTGTTAAATTATAGACGTGGAAAAGTCACAGAGTCGGGCACCATTTTAGGAAGGCAGGGATACTTGGATTATCATCAGCCTTGCAACCTCCGACCTGTTAGGGGCGCTCTAGGCTGCAAGTTGCAGTGCCATGAGGTCATTGCCTTCCTCTCCATAGGAGGGCCTGAGCGGTTGGGCAGTTCAGACTCTTCTGCTCTACCATCCTGGGCCCGTCTGGGACATCGCCCCCTCCTGGCCATACGATGCCTTTGTCTCCAGCACCAGGCATCTGTAGACACACCACCTCTGGAACAGAAGAAGGGGGCGTCAGGCAGGAGCTCCACCTTCTGAGACTCTGACCTTTTTAACAGGAAGAAAAGTATCTCCTCAAAGCCCCCAGCAGATACCTCCTTACATTTCATGGGCTAGAACCGGCGATGTGCCACGCATATGATTGGTAGTTGGGGTGTGGGGTTGTTGTTGCTAAGTTGCTCAGTCGTGTCTGACTCTGTGACTCAATGAACTGTAGCCCGCGAGGCTCCTCCGTCCATGGGATTTTCTAGGCAAGAATACTGAAGTGAGCTGCCATTTCCTCTTCCAGGACCCAGGGATCAAGCCCACGTGTCCTCTGTCTCCTGATTTGCAGGTGGATTCTCTACCCACTGAACCACCCCGGGAAGCCCTGCGCCATCCAGGAAGCCCAGGGGGCGGGAGGTGGATGTTAAACCAGGCTGCTGGCCCTGCCTCCAGAGCTTCCGATTCGGTGAGTCTGGGGTGGAGCCCAAGAATTTGCATTTCTAACAAGTTTCTAACAAGTTATGCTGGTACTGATGTTGCGGGTCCAGGAACTACCCTTTGAGAAGCCCCAGCTTACAATCCTCAGCCACCCCTTGAGTGGGGTATATTGATTGCCTCCACAGGAAAAAAAAAAAATCAAGTCTGTACTGGCAAGGGAAAAAAAGAAGCAGGTGCAGGAAAGAACTAAAATGTTCTGCCACAAACTCTCTGTCGAACCTGGTATGGCGTCTTTTTCACCTACTGGACTTGAAGCCTCTGGGAGCTGGAGTCATGAAAGTCATCTTTAGGGTGCTGTGGTTTGAGACTTAGCTACTGAGTGTAGCAACTTTAAACAGACTTGTTAAATGAATGAATAAATGAGCATCTCACCAAAGCCATGCAAGCAGGCTGTGTGCTGGGACAACCCTGATCCAAACACCTTCCTTTCACAGCAGTTCTAAGGCACAGGACCAGCCCCGCCCCACCAGGTTAGCCATACAGCTTCCCCTAAACAGCTCGCCTGGCTTCCCTCTCAACATCCAGGCTGAGGCAGACAGCCTGCGGACTTCAGTCCCAAATAGTGTCAGTTAATGGCTCATAGGTGCATGGTCCCTGTTTGAGACGAAGAACCAAGCCCTCAATGCTTCCTGTCTAAACAGGCAGTATCAGCTTGTGATTCCTTATGAGTCCAAGTGAATGCCGCTGTACCCAGGCCACACTGATTGCTTACCCACAGGTTCCTGATGGGAAGCAAGATGAAAGAGAACTGTCCTGCATGGAGTTCACCCTTCATTCCCGCTCACATTCTCATTTGAGCATTTGAATGATAGGCACGAAGGGAGTGAAGTGGAGGAGCAGGGGGCGGGGGGGGGGTGGTATGAGATTTGGGTGCCCATTTAACAGACGAACAAACAGAGGCTTAAGGTCATGCAACAGGAAATCAGAATCAGAGCCCAAGTCTCCTGACCTCAGGCACTCATGATCTAGCTGTTCATGAATGGATAAAATGGAAGTGGTTTTTCTGCTTCAATCTCAAAACTCAGTAAGCAAAGGTACAGAGCCACTCCTGTGGCTCCATTAGCCACACGAAATTGGTTAATTTGTTGGTTGCGGCCCCAGGGCATCCCGGTGGCTGGGGTCTGGAGAGTTCTGTGCCATCCCCCATCTAATCCTGCCTTTGAAAGTTTGGTGAAAATTCTGGAGTCTGAGCTCCCTGGGACCTTGGAGAAGTCACTTCTCTTCTCAGATCCTCGGTTCCCCAACTTTAAGGAGGATGATTAAATGAGAGACATTGAGTGCTCAGCCCACCTGCTGGCATGCTACAGGTGGAGGAGGTATTTGTCTTTTATGGCTACTCAATTCCTCCTCTCCCCATTTTCCTAATATCCCACAAAGGAATGGGCTTCCCGGTGGCTCAGTGGTGAACAATCCACCCGCCAGTGCAAGAGCTGCAGGAGGTGCGGGCTGACCCCCGGGTCAGGAAGATCCCCTCGAGGAGGAAATGGCAGCCCACTCCAGTATTCTGGCCAGGATAATCCCACGGACGGAGGAGCCTGGTGGGCTGCAGTCCATGGGGGCGCAAAGAGTCGGATGCAACTGAGCGACTGAGCGCACGCACATGCACACACACACATGCACGCACGCACGCACGCACGCACACACACACACACACAGGCACGCACGCACGCACATGCACCCACACACACACGAATCCTGTCTTCCCACGCCAATTCCAGAAACTCCAGTTCCTGCACCTCTTTGCAGCTGGGATACAGTCACACAGCCCACTTCCCACCAGTCAGATACATCAGTGGGAGACAAAAACTCAGAAGGCAGCTTTGTGTGGTGGCCACTGTGCCCAAGGGATTTGAGCGTCTACAGAAAATACTCTGGCAAGGCTGTGGGCCCTTTCGGGGGCTCAGCAGCGGTCGGACCTCCGTGTCCGGGCCCAGTTTCATCAGGACAGACACGGCAGCCTTGGTGCGTTCCCAGAGCAGCCCCCACCCCCCACCCCCCCACCCCCAGCCGCAGGTCTTCTCCTGCTGCCTAGCTTGGAGCCTGCATTCCGACACTCCGCCCAAACTACACAGGGATTTGGAAACACTTGATGTCTTTTAACAAATCCCTTTCTCGCTTAACTAGCCGAGTAGATCTATTGTTCGCAGCCCAGCCCGGACTGCTGCGTCTGCCTGCAGTCTCGGTCAGCAGCCCAGCCTGGGTGGCCACGAGTGCCTGCCAGAGACTCAGAGACCAACTGGATATCAGCACAAGGAGATGAGTCGCCCAGAGCGCACTCAGGATGGCAATAAACCTGAGGGCTGGGGAACGGCACTGTGACGGCCAGGAGGCACCTCTTGGGGCAGAGCCAGGGCACAAGGCCCTGCTGGGAGGAAGGTAAGGGGACACTTTGGGGGTCCCCAGACACCGAGCAAGGCAGAGCTCTGGCCCAGCCACTCTGCAGAGTCCTCCCAGGCTCAGGGAGCTACCCCAAGCTGGAAAGAGCAGGGCCCCAGGGCCATTCCTCTCCTCTGTTTTCACACTGCTGTGTATCATTGGGGATGGAGCTTCGCCCCTCTGGCAACAGTGACCCCTCCATGGGCCTGGCTCCCCACACCCACCCCAGTTCCCAGCCGCCACTCTCCCCTCCAAATTTACAGGGGAGGTAGGATGCGTGGGCTGGGGAGTGGACACAGGCCTCTCCCCCCAGGAGGAACCGTGGAATGTCGCCCACCACCCACCCCGCCGCCAACACTGGACGGCCCAGATGGACCTTTCTAGACCAAGGTCTGGGCTTCGGCCAAGCCGTCTCAGCGGCCAGACCTCCATCCCTCTCACCACCCACCTCACCCTCCCCAACCAAAACTTCTGTGTGTGCTCCCTTACATTCTTTTTTAGTTTTTATTTCATATTGGACTATAGCCGGCTTAAAAGTTTGCGTTAGTCCCAGGTGTGCAGCAAAGTGGTTCAGTCATACATACCCCTATTCATTCGCACTCTTTCAAATTAAAAGTAGATTCATTTATTTCATTGTCAACCAGGAACCTCAGCGCCCTCTGGGCCACTTTATGGCTCTCTCCTCTGTTTTCCAAGGCCCCCTACACACACACACACACACCGCTCTGCCCAACCATGGGTTAGAATCACCTGGAGAGCTTTAAAATGACCCCTGCCTATGAGGGATCTTGTTATGAGAGGTGATGAGAAAGTTCCAGAACTGGATTATGGTAATGGTTGCACAGCCCTGGAAATTTAAAAACATTTCAGGGGTACACTCAAAATGAGTGAATTTTATGGTGTCTGAATTATACCTTCAGAAAGTTTTTTTTTTTTAATACTCATGTCTTTTCCTGATTTCCTAACTCATCTGACATTGCAACCTTAGCTGAAAAACATGTATTTACCTACATGCCCCTGCATATCAGACATCCAGCACTGACTATCCTTTTCTAAAAATGTACAAGCCAGTGGTAAGGTAAAATTCATAACAGAGTCTACTTGAAGGGAGTTGGTGGAGGCGGGGAGCCTACGGAGTAAGAGCCTAGGTCACTGGGTTCACGCGTCTCTGGACACAGACCCTGCTCTCCTGAAACTCCTGTGGGTTGGAGGTGGGGAGGGGAATAGACCCCATACAAGTACACAGACACAAAACACAGAGTTTCATACAGCGACATGTAATAGGAAGACAATAAAATGGGGAGGGAGATCAGAGAACACCTTTAGATGAAGCAGGAGAGAACTCTCAGGCAGGTGACGTTTGAGCTGAGATCAGGTGATGACGAGGAGTTCATAGAGCAAAATTTAGGGAAAGAGCAGTCCATGAAGAAGGCCCAGTAAGTGCAAAGATCCTGAGGCAGGCAAAGACCTGAAGAACAAAGCGAGAGAAACGCCTGGGGTTCTTAATATGAGCAAGTGGGGGTATGATTATGGAATTACTGTCCATACTCAGGTACAACAATGGGGGGAGGTCATCTGAGAGACGAGTGTATCCTTAGGACCTGCCCTCTCAGGTCCTGAACGGTGATGGGCCATGAGGTCCTCAGTTCAGTTCAATTTGGTTGCTCAGTCATGTCCAATTCTTTGCAACCCCATGGACTGCAGCATACCAGGCTTCCCTGTCCATCACCAACTCCTGGGAGCCTGCTCAAACTCATGTCCATTGAGTCAGTGATGCCATCCAACCGTCTCATCCTCTGTCATCCCCTTCTCCTCCTGCCTTCAATCTTTCCCAGCATCAGGGTCTTTCCCAATGAGTCAGTTCTTCACATCAGGTGGCCAAAATATTGGAGCTACAGCCTCAGTCCTTCCAATGAATATTCAGGCCTGATCTCCTTTAGAATGGACTGGTTTGATCTCCTTGCTGTACAAAGGACTCTCAAGAGTCTTCTCCAGCACCACAGTTCAAAAGAATCAATTCTTTGGTGCTCAGCTTTCCTTATGGTCCAACTCTCACATCCATACATGACTACTGGAAAAACCATAGCTTTAACTAGATGGACTTTGGTTGGCAAAGTAATGTCTCTCCTTTTTAATATCTTGTCTAGGTTTCTCATAGTTTTCCTTGAGGTCCTCAACTTTCTTTCAAATGGTTCAGCAATGTATCAGGACAAAATATTAACAACTGTTTATTTCAGGTATAGCATATTCACTGTGCTATTCTTTCCATTTTGGGTTTGAAATGTTCATAATAAGAGAATTACGAGAACAGAGAGAGATGTGGAGAGGCGGCCAGGATAAGCACCATGTAGATCTTGAACTCAGGAATTTGGATTTTCACCTAAGCATTAGAGATTGTAAGCCTCGGAGTGGCATGATCTGGTTTGCCCTGGCATCAAAGCAATTGCCTTGGATGTCCACCATCAGGTTTTACAGATGATGGAGGAGTCTCTCTAGAGGCCCACGGGAGCACGTTTCTGATTCTGATTCAGTGAACATTCCCTGCCAGGCACCATGTGTGCATTTACTTACCTTCATTAATCTCACTTAGACCGCATGAAAACCTGCGATGTCCTCAATATTATCCTCAATTCTTAAAAATGAAGAAACTGAGACCCAAGGTGATTAGCTAAGGAGTCACCAGCCAGTGGGGACAGAGTCCAGATCAGTTAGAACCTTAGCCCTGGGGCAGTGCTGAGTCATTATTCCACGTCTCCTAAACCAACCTCCAACATTAATCATAACTGATAAATTAATTGATTCATTACAGTCAAAGTTCCAAAGTGATTTTTCTGGAAGGCAACAGTAAAGTGAGTGCTGTCACAGAGTGAGGCTGAATTGAATGGCACTTATGGTCCAATGGACCCTGCTTGTCTATAAAAGAGATTGCCCACCAGAGCCCCACAAGCTCTGCCTTGCCCTCGGAGATCTGCAGCTGTGGTACCCGGGGTGGGAGCGGCAGTACCAGCGCTAATTCTCAATTACACGAGGACTAATGCTGCTTGTGTGTCTGTTTCAACCCATCACAAATTACATGAAATTCACATATTTAATCTTTCTTGCCTTCTTATTCAGAAGAGAACTATTGGTGTATTGTTAGGCCACGAGACAAATCGTCACTGTTATCCACGTTCTTAACTGGAGGCAGCCTGTCTTTCCTTAGCAAGAATTCCAAATAAACATCGTTGCTCTTTGAGATCACTCATAAGCAGCCCCCAGGAGACTGCAATTATACCCGTTTATAATTCTCCTACCTCCCAATCTAACCCTTGATTCATGAATGTGCACTTTTAGGCGTCAGGCGTTAGAATAAATTAGACTATACAATTACGCGTAATTAAGGAGGGAAATGGGTACCGCGCTGCAAAGATGAGCCCCATTTTGCTGAAGTAAAGCATGTCTGTGTCAGCGTCCCAGCCCAGGGAGGCAGCGTGAAATACAATTAATGTTCTTTAGACTTAATGGGGGTTTATGGTGCTGTTTTTCATTATCACAATATCTCAAGAAATGTAAACAGTGTTCCTCTAACGCAATGACATTTCTACAGACGAGACAGCTTGGGTTTCAGTGAAAACTCAGCAGAATCAACCGCAAATTCACAATGTTAGGGATGGTGCTGGGATTTGTATTTTAAAACCGGTGCAAAATGGTCCCCACTGAGGAGCTGAGACGTTCCATTCCCAGGCCCCTGGGGGTGACTCTGCAGCCTCTCCGGCTTTGTAACAGCAAGGTTACAGCCAAACTCCTGTGGGTTATTGAAGCCACCTGTGCGTCACTTCTGAGGCTCACCCGCATTCCCAGGCCTCCCCTCTGTAGCCCTATTTCTACTCTTCTCCTTCACAGGCCAATTTGTTCGAGACATGTTAAAAGCCTGACTTTTACAACCCTCATAAAATCCCATCTACTCCAATCCAAATGCAGCCAGAAGTGCTCGGACAATCAGACTGAGTTTCAGCCTCTTGATGGAGATAAACACACAGCAGGAATGATTTTTTTTTTTTTTTTTGGTTACATAGGAATCCAAGGAAATGGAAGGGCCTTCTGGCCAAGCCAGGTAGATAGCACAAGATGGGCATTCTGCAGAGAGGGCTGCCAATGAAGCCACCAGAGGAAGAAAGGAGGCTTGTGGGTGTCGAGAGAAAGGTCCCCTCAAGGTTAAACCAACTCAAAGGAGTGGTGTGAGGAGTCTGAAAAGCCCGATTATCCAGCCAGGCCAAGGCGATCACAGCGAGAGATGACATCAGGGTGAGGAGGGACACAGAGGAGAAAGGCTGTCCCGGATGGCGGGGCTGGACACAGGAGAGGCCACAGAATCTGGAGGTGGGAGGCTCTGAGGATTATCCTGAGCCCCCTCCCAGGTTCCTGCCCAGCAGTGGCTGAGCAACTCCCCAGGCTAGGGGGCATCTGAACCCCTGAGGTCCCTCATGTTTCCCAGGAGGAATCTGCACTCTCGAATGGGGCCAGGAGTCCCCACCTCCCTCAGGGAACCTGGGAAACTTAGGCCAAGGCCCTCAGACCCAGACCATTGTGGGTTTGCTGAGAATTACGGGGAAAAGAACGTGGCCAGAGGGCACTTTGCAGACCCTCAGGCCCCATGAGTGTCTGAGCTGGTGATTTAAGTCCTGACCTGAAGCTGGATCCACAGCATCTGCCTGCAGTAGACACATGCCTGATTGCACACACACATACAGAGGCATGTGCACACACACACAGAGGCATGTGCACACACACACAGAGGCATGTGCACACACAGAGGCATGTGCACACAGAGACATGTGCACACACACACAGGCATGTGCACACACACACAGAGGCATGTGCACACACACACACAGAGGCATGTGCACACACACACAGAGGCATGGCACACACACACAGGCATGTGCACACACACACAGAGGCATGGCACACACACACAGAGGCATGTGCACACAGAGACATGTGCACACACACACAGAGGCATGTGCACACACACACAGAGGCATGTGTACACACACACAGAGGCGTGTGCACACACACAGAGGCATGTGTACACACACACAGAGGCATGTACACACACACACAGAGGCATGTGCACACACGCACAAAGAGGCATGTGTACACACACACAAGATCCATCCTCTTCTTCCTCAAAAACGATAAGAGGTGAGCCGCAGACATCATGTTTGGTCTTTGAACAGCAACAGCTGAAAGAAGAACTATCCAAAACAGATAAACAAACCATCTCAGCCCTGCCTACAGCCCCAGGTAGGCAATCGTGAGTTGCCCCTCCACTGCTGGGGTTCCCTGACGAGTGGACAAGGATTCAGGAGACAGGCACAGCCCACTTAGGGAAGGGGGAACCATGTTCGTAAATGTGAGGCCTCAAGGAAGGCAATGTGGTTTTGAACTTTTGGGGCATAGGATTCCCTTGAGCTCTGAAATGCTCCCCAGAACCCAACACAAAAAGCAAACAAAAGGCAGATCTCACCTCCCTCCTCCACCCCTCACCCCTGAGACACTCCCATGGGGCTCTGAGGTCCCAGTGAGAAAACTGCTGCCACAGTGAAAACGTGTCCCAAAGTCAGGCACTGCCTAGAGTGGGTCCCATTTGTCAACTTGGTGACCCTTGACCTTTCTGAGCATCAGTTTTCTTGAAAGATGAAGAGGATTACATGAGATAATCTGCTGTAAACACTCGGGCATGAGCCATAGAACTGCCCTGTGCAGTATGGGATCCCCTAGCTCCACGGGGCTGGCCCGAATTGAGAGCTGCTCTAAGTGTAAAACACACACCAGATTCCCCAGACTTAATAAGACAAAAATGTAAGATATCTCATTAATAATTGGCATATTGATTACATGTTGAATTGATATAATTTGGATATACTAAGTTAAACTATATTACTAAAATTAGTTTCACCTGTTTCTTTTTTCAATGCAGCTAACAGAAAATGTTAAACTGCATACATAGCCAGCTTTATGGTTTATGATTCTCCCAGACATCATGGCAATAGGCACTCTGCAGCAAATGTGTCCCTTTTGCAAAGATGAGGCCAAAAGGGTGGGGCGTCCTCACTGTTTTTCGTGATAGTGAACAGGTAAGCCTCACATTTTGATCCAAAGCAAAAAGAGGGCAGAAGATCAGCAACTTCAATGGTCGCAAAAGGTGGGCACCAGAATCTGATTTGGAAAAGCAAAGTGCCAGGTTTTTCTGATTTACTTGGACTGTCAGTTGATCTAGGGGTAGCTAAGGGAGATTACGGTGAGAGGAGTCTTCAGCCAAAATCGGTCAGGATGCTCAATTCGAATTTCGGATAAACGACGAAGAATTTTTTTGTATAGGTACATCCTCATGGACCTGCTGTATGTTTAGTCACTAAATACGACAACCCCAGCTGGCATGAAAGACTGCAACAGAGAAAGGAGAAGCTGTGTTGGAAAGTAACAATGGCCTGTGATTTAAAAACATAACTCCGGAGCCAATTGTCTTGGGTTCAAATCCTGAGTCCACTACTTACACCTGTGTGACGTTGGGCCTGTTACTCAACCTCTCTGTGACTCGGTCTGCACATCTGTGATATGGGTCTAATAGTACTTCCCTTGCAAGAGGGCTACTCGGTTTACAGCAGTTCACCATCTCCGGCAAGTATACTGATCTACAGCTGAGGCTTTTTTTCTCTTAGCAACTCAGCTGTGCTTTCTGCAGCTACTAGTTGCTTCCCTGGCTGCTCTTTGCCCACCCCTATCATCCCTGTCCTCTTCTGCGAGGCTGGGGACGGGGGAAAGCGCGGTAGACAGCACCACCTTGAGTCGAATTCCTCCGCTTTCAGAGGAGGCCACTTTTCTCCTTTCTTTCCTATTCCCGGACCATTTCTGGGCAACTGGCAGCTATTTTCACTTGAGCTCAAGTTAACGTCTTGAGGAGCTCCCGGGGCGCGTGGGCAGTTCACCCTACGATCTAGTCGCCGGCCCTGGCTCGAGCCCGCGTCTCCGAAGGCTAACACGTGTGGTTAGAGGAAAGCGCGGGGCTTTCAGGGAAGGCGGTCGGGTGTTTGCAGACCAGGGCGAGCCCTTGTGAAAGCAGATAAAAGAAAACATTTATTAACGTGTCATTACGAGAGGAGCGCCCGGCCGGGCTGTCGCAAGCCCCGTGGAACACCTGGCTCCTTCGAGCTCCGAGGGAGGAGAAAAAGAAAACGGAAAGGAGGCAAGGATTTTTTCTCTTCGTTTCCAGCCAAGTAAACCTGATCGATGGCCCTTCTGACTTTATTGCGATATTTGATTTATTAGGGATGCCCCCTCGTGCGTGTGTGTGTTAACACACACAGACCCGCGCAAGCACGGCTTGCGTCCCTCCCTCATTTCCAGCTCCCGGGCGAATCCCACAGCTGTTTCAACTCTCCACCGAGGGCGAGCGGGAGCGAGTGTGCCGGGTGAGTGTGCGTCTGTGTCCCGGCGAGGGTGCGCGCTCGGCGCCGGGAGCGCGGCCAGCGGGGTCCCGAGGCATCGGGAGGCGGAGTGCCGCTCCGACCCCCGCTCTCCGCCACTGCCCCGTCCGGGGCCGGACTTCGGGGCCAGGGCCGGACTTCGGCGCAGCACAGCCCGGGCCAGCCGGGCCGCCTGTCCTTCCAGCCGAAGGTAAAGCGCTCGCGCGCGGTGGGGCGCCGGGAGGGCGCCGCGGCGGGGTCCCCGCGGCGGCCAGCCCGCCGCTCCCCCGCCCCGCGCGGAGGCTGGGGGTGCAGGCGGGGGGCCTGGCCGAGCGGTGCCCTGGGGCTGGCTCGGGTGGCGCGGCGGGGCAGGACCAGGGCGATGCGAGAGCGGCCCGGGTGGGGCGCGGACCCGGACTTTGGCGAGGGCGGGGGCCGAGGCGGGGCGCCCCCGGGGCGGGGGCCGAGGGGCGGCGGCGGCGGAGCCCGAGGGCGGAGAGGCGGGAGGAGGAGAGGCGGAGAGGCGGCACTCGCCAGAGATGCGGCGGCGGCAGCAGCGGCGCGGAGTCCCCTGCGCCCCGCTGCCCGGCCGGGCTGCGGCAGAGGCGGCGGCGCCCTGCGCCGGGTGAGGCTGCCGGGGCCGTGCGCGCTGGTGAGTGGGGCGCGGGGGCCAGGTGGGCAAGGCGGGGGCTCCCGGCGGCCCTCGCCGGCCCCGGAGCCAGGTCGGCCGCGAGCGCCGCCCAGGTGAGCCTGGGGCCGGTCCCGACCGCCCGGCGTCGGCTCCAGCGCGGAGGTGGGACCCGGCGGGCAACGGGGTGGCGCCGGCGGGCCGCGGGAGGATGACCGGTTTGACCCCACTGGCGGGCTGGGCGAGCCGGCAAGGACTTCCCACCGCGCCCCTGACCCGCCGACACGCCTCGCGGAGCCGTGGAGGCCTCGGGTGCCGCGCTCCTGGACTCGTCGGCCGCAGGGGATGGCCTCCTGGACCCTTTTGAGTTTAGACCCAGCGGAGCGGCTAGTAGCCGGACCACGTGGGGCTTGTCCGGGCAGGACACCGGAAAGCGGTGGACCGGATCTTCAGAGTGGGAACTTGCAGATACCGAAAGGGCAAATAGGATTATAAAGACAAACTTCCTCCCCGGCTGGGTCAGAACCAGTTCTCATCTCCTTGTAGACAGAGGCCCCGGGCGCCCGAGGATTTCGGAGGTGTGACAGTAAAGCTGCAGCGATTTCTAGGAGTGTACTTTAAAAAGAAAATCTTTATAGTAGTTCATTCATTCGTACAAGCGTTTGTGAAGCACCTCCTGGTGCCTGGCACCACCGTTATGTTCCAGAGAGAGGCAATGAACAGAAAAGCTGGTTTCTGAGCAGTGGAAGCTCTTAGTTCACTTGGAGGGCAGCTGGGGAAAGAGATGCAGTCTAAGGGGGGAGCCACAAGGAGACGCGCAGATCCTGATTTTGCCCATTGACCTCTGTCTGCAACTTCTTATCTAGAGACTGAAGACCACTCTGCCTGCACACAGTAGGACAGGCCCATTTTGGCAACCCCCTTTCTCCTCCTCCACCTTCCTGATAGTTCTGAATATTCCCTGCCCCCTCTCCTCTCTAGCCCACTTGGGAAGCACACAGTAGGACAAGCCCATTTTGACAATCCCCTTTCTCCTCCTCCACCTTCCTGAGAGTTCTAAATATTCCCTGCCCCCTCTCCTCTCTGGCCAGGCTTTCCTGCAGCTTGTTTTAATCACTTTTTGAGTTAAAAGTCAATATTTAATTAACCAAGTCATTACATTCGGCTTCCGCTTGAATCTGGGTATTTGCACATCTGTGCATGTTGGGGTGCCCCCCTGCACACCCCTCCATCTGTCCCCTGCTTCTCCCCCACAGGGCTGCCCTCACTGTCTTTGTGGCACAGAAGGAAAGATACTCTCAAGCGGGTTCTCTGGGGCCCAGAGAAGCAGGGAGGATGGGCTTCCCCTGGAGGACAGCCTGCGCCTCTCCCCGGAGCAGGAAGTGTTGCTTTCTTCTTGCAGTTTAATAGCGAAGGGGATTTCTTGCTGCATCTCCACTCCCCATTACAGAGCCACTGGAGGGTTTTAATTAAATTGAAACCATTCATTCCATATAGAGTGAGGGTGGGGAGGAGACTAAAGATCACTTACCTGGTGAGAGGGGTTCTCCCAGGTTTGCTTGTCCATGTGTGGAAGCTAGAGCTCATCACAACAGTCTGTCCAGGTGTGTAATTTAGTGTCCTCATTAGCAGCTCGAGGGGGGTGGTGGGCTTGGCTGATGGTTGTTGGATATTTGCACATGAAGGATCTTCCTTGGGCCAAGTTTATGGACATAAATGCATGATGTTGGCATGGCTACAGTGGATAAGAGGCAATGTGGCTTTGGGCTTTGTGTATATTTATTGGGTTTTTTAAATTTGAGTTTATGGCATTTTCTGAAACCTTAATTATATGTTAAGTTTTCAAACTTGAAGGTTGAATGATAAGTTGATTGTAGAAAGCCTCAGCCTGGAGAAGGACCCTGTGGCTGTGTGTCTGTATGTGTGTGTTTGTGCACACATACACACAGGCATATGTGTGTCCCCTGCCCAACTCTTCCCTTGAACTGCCATCCTGAGGACCTAGCTGGTGTACACTTGCACACCCAGACACTTGAAGATCCTTTGGATTTGGGAATAACATTTCCCTCTTCCTTTCCCTGGATTTGTTTATCTGTTTGGACCTGCCTCAAGGGGGCAGAGTCTGGTCTTTGAAGTTAGCCAGACGGAGACTCATGCCCAACTCCATCCAATCTGTTCTTAGGACAGATTGGGGACTTTCACCCCTCAGAAAGAGACTGAAAGCCTTGCCCTGCAAAAGAATATCAACATTTCTGACCAGCTAGTAGTTAAGAGAGAGCTTAGCTTAGACTTGAGATGACAGCTAACACTTAAGTAGCAGTTCATGGGCCAAGCCCTCTTCCCAATCCTTGTGCATAATAACATTTAATTCACACAAAACTCCCAGAAGGCAGGTCCTCTGATTGTCATCGTGTTAAAGAAGAGGAAACTAAGTCGCTGAGAGGATTGTGACTTTCTAACAGCCGGTCAGTCATCAAGCCGGGATTGGTGAGACCCTGGGGCGCCAGGGTCCACTCTGACCCACCGTATTCTCCCCCCTCCTTGACCTTGGCCTCTTTTCCAAGTGTCATGCAGCAGAAGAGAACACAATTAGACAGTCAGACTTTGAAAGGCAGAAGCCCCTCAGACCTCCAGTGTTGGGGACCTGGGCTGTGTATTTTTAATCTCAAGGCTGGGGGTGCCTTGAGGAAAACACACGACTGCCTGGCCACATTCCCTCCTCCCTACAAGTACACACACACACACTCACTCACTCACACACACTCACACACACACACACACACTCCTCTAGTCAGCATGCTGAGGGACTTACCACGAGGGGGCTGGCGTAAAAGAGCCATGAGATCTGAGGTGAGGGTTTGTGCCCCCTGAAGTTACAATGAGTGAAACTTCGCCTAGAGGTGCGGCCCTCTTGTGGTTGGTGATGGGGTCGCATGAGGCTGCCCCTGGAGGGGTGGTCCAGGGGGTCCAGGGCCCTTTGTTTCAGGCCTGGGCCCTGTGAAACCAGTGGATATGGAAGGCGCGGCCGGCTCTCAGGACTCACCTCCAGGCGAGGGAGGCCTCGCCGGGTTCCGTGGGCCTCCTGGTGATGGGCCCTGGTGAGGAATCTGCGGGGCCCCTGATCTGGATTCAAGGCACTAGCTAATTGGAAGATCATTAAGATCATTATAATTAATTGGCACCCTGATAAACGGCGTGATTGCCTAATTGGGGTGGTTGCTAGGGAACGAGGCCTCACTCGGAGCCGAAAGGGGACGACGTGGCGTGGGGCTGGCCGCAGGTGGGTGTCAGGGTTACCAGCTCAGCCGGTTAATGGGTGGGAAGCCAGAGCCATCGCCACTCGCATCAGCTGGTGTTTACTGGGCAACTGCTTGTGTAAACCTAAAGTAGATTATCAGTTGGGGATGTTTTCCTCGAAGGACTGGAAAGTAACCAGGATCTTTTTTCTTGTAAGCAACAGAAAGCTGGCGGTGGCTGGGGGTGGGGGGGGTGGA
>SJYA01001860.1:117874-157877 GCA_006410615.1 Neotragus moschatus | reverse complement strand
TTCAAAGATTGGGGCGGAAGGAGACTGAGCGATTGGACACAGTGTTGGAGTACAGCCGGATCGATCCTGCTGTCTGAGGAGTTGATGGGGCAGAACCGAGTCTGGGATATTTCAGGTTGGGATGGTCAGTTCCAGTCTCTTGAATTCATAGCCCTTAAGTATAATGAGCCATCCAGGGAAACTTGGGAGCTGGCAAGAAGGAGCTCATTGACGGTATGGTTCCTAATTCCCAGATTGTCCTGTTAACGATAAACAAAGCTGGCCACTAGTTGAAGTAGTTAAGATAGATTTTAATCTGCTGTATACTATTGCAGTAGGGCAAAATGTCCGACATGAACTGAAGTCAACTTCAATGTGTACACAGGGGACTGGGGTTTTAAAGGGAGAATTTGGGAATAGGGAGGGGGAATCGTGGGAGCTCTGTAGAGTCAGAAAGGGACAGTTTTACACAAAGTGGGAAGAAGGGGGTGTTGGTCCATGTGAAATGTCTGGGTTTGCTGACTCTGGTACCTTTTAAAGGTAGGCTTCTGCCCTCCCACAGAGACTGGACAGTGGGCCCTATCGTTAGGTGTTGACTGGAGCAAATAGGCAATTCGATTGGCAGCCTTGAGTTTTCTTAGGTGGGGACTTTAAAGGGGTGGGGATCATCCTAGGGATGCAGCCTTGAGCTGTTGGAGACCGTATTAGTCCTTATAGACCCAGATGGAGGTCTCGCTGAGAAAGGGCTTGAAGGAACCTCGCTAGAGTTTGGCCGATGAGAGAATTTTTGTCCCTTGAAAGCAGAGAAACTCGAATGGTGTGGATTGGGCCCTGCTCCCACCACAGCTTCGAGCTGGGGCAGCCTTCCTGAGTCAGTGGGGTGACCAAGAACCTTTGCTTTCCCAGCTGTCCAGCAGAAGGAGATCACACAGAGCCCATCCACCTCCACCATCACCCTGGTGACCAGCACCCAGTCGTCGCCCCTGGTCACCAGCTCAGGGACCACTAGCACGCTCGCATCTTCGGTCAGCGCAGACCTGCCCATCGCCACCGCTTCAGCTGATGTCGCTGCAGACATCGCCAAGTACACTAGCAAAGTGAGTGCCTGCGGCGGGATTGGGGAGGACCAGCCTTGGATCTTTCCAGGAATTAAAGGGGACCGGGAAGTGGTGGAGTCCCTTCCCAACTCGCCTGTCCTCTTGGCATCTTCCTTGTGGAGGGGTGTCGTGGGCAGGCTCGCCTGCTCTGTGTTCACTTGTGGGCACCCTCTCCGTGCAGGTTCTGTCTTCTCTCTTTTAAAATTTATTCTGTTGAAGTATAAGTGATGTACAGTGTTGTATTAATTTCTACTGTGTAGCGAAATGATTCAGTTACATACACATAACGCTTTTTCATAACCTTTCCATTATGGTTTATCACAGGATAATGGTTGTAGTCCCCTGTGCTATACAGGAGGGCCTTCTTGTTTATTCTCTGTGTGATAGTTTGCATCTGGTAATCCCAGACTCCCAGTGCATCCCGTCCCCCAGCCCAGCTCTCCTCTCCACTTCTCCCTTAATTTGCCAAGTGCTTTTGTGCTCACTGTTGAATTCAGGCGAGTAAAGCTTGCAGCTCTTCTCGCTGTCAAATGAAAGTGCTCTGGAGTGATGTTCAGGTTCATGTCTGTAGAACCCATGGAGTGAGAATCACCAGCAGAATTGCAGCTCCCTGAGGAGTCCATTCTGCTCTCTGCTGGGGCCTAGACCAGCGCTTGATACATAGTTGTGGAATGAAAGTAGGTTGCTGCCTAACTTCTCACTGGGCTTCTTATCAGTACCTTTTTTTTAAACGTGTACAATTTTTAAAGTCCTTATTGAATTTGTTGCAATATTGCTTTATTTTCCTTCTTTTAAAATGTTTTGGTGTTTTGACTGCAAGGCATGTGGGATGTTAGCTCCATGACTAAGGAATCAAATCCGTATCCCCCACAGTGGAAGGCAGAGTCTCAAGCACTGGACTGCCAGGGACGTCCTCACACCCATTTTATAGATGAGCACACTGGGAACTGTCTCTTATACACATCTATGTTTTGGAGGTCCATCCATGTCAGTACACAGAGCTCTCCCTGATTCTTTTGGACTGCTGCATAGTATTCCACAGTATTTAATAAAGTATTCCCCTACAGATAGACATGTAGGTTGCTTCCAGTTTTTCCCTGTTGTTAACAGTGCTGCAATGAATACCTTTGTATAAGTTTCCTCGTGCATGCCCGTGAACCCCCGGGCATTATTTTTGAAAGAGCACAGTATGAGAAGTGGATAGTAAAGGATTCCTTAATAAGTAGGGATTAGCCCCCCTACGCAAGAAGATCCAGCATCAAGAGCCGTTGCTGAAGCGCGGAATGACAGCTCCCAGCAGGAGGCTCCATCTGGGCTGACGTAAAGCCGAACAAAGCGCTGATCTGATGGGTACTAGTTTGTCCAGCTCTCGTGAGGACTGACACAGGCCTTGTTTCATGGGGAAACCTGCATCGAGATCCTTCGTGGTTGGGCTCCTTGATTGAAACTCTCACGTACTGAGTGCACTCTTGTGAGGAGAACTCTTGAGAGTTGCAGCAGGTTGTGAAATAATGAAAGAGTAGCCAGATCTTGAACTGGGCCCTCAGTGAAGCCCTTCAAAGATTGGGGCGGAAGGAGACTGAGCGATTGGACACAGTGTTGGAGTACAGCCGGATCGATCCTGCTGTCTGAGGAGTTGATGGGGCAGAACCGAGTCTGGGATATTTCAGGTTGGGATGGTCAGTTCCAGTCTCTTGAATTCATAGCCCTTAAGTATAATGAGCCATCCAGGGAAACTTGGGAGCTGGCAAGAAGGAGCTCATTGACGGTATGGTTCCTAATTCCCAGATTGTCCTGTTAACGATAAACAAAGCTGGCCACTAGTTGAAGTAGTTAAGATAGATTTTAATCTGCTGTATACTATTGCAGTAGGGCAAAATGTCCGACATGAACTGAAGTCAACTTCAATGTGTACACAGGGGACTGGGGTTTTAAAGGGAGAATTTGGGAATAGGGAGGGGGAATCGTGGGAGCTCTGTAGAGTCAGAAAGGGACAGTTTTACACAAAGTGGGAAGAAGGGGGTGTTGGTCCATGTGAAATGTCTGGGTTTGCTGACTCTGGTACCTTTTAAAGGTAGGCTTCTGCCCTCCCACAGAGACTGGACAGTGGGCCCTATCGTTAGGTGTTGACTGGAGCAAATAGGCAATTCGATTGGCAGCCTTGAGTTTTCTTAGGTGGGGACTTTAAAGGGGTGGGGATCATCCTAGGGATGCAGCCTTGAGCTGTTGGAGACCGTATTAGTCCTTATAGACCCAGATGGAGGTCTCGCTGAGAAAGGGCTTGAAGGAACCTCGCTAGAGTTTGGCCGATGAGAGAATTTTTGTCCCTTGAAAGCAGAGAAACTCGAATGGTGTGGATTGGGCCCTGCTCCCACCACAGCTTCGAGCTGGGGCAGCCTTCCTGAGTCAGTGGGGTGACCAAGAACCTTTGCTTTCCCAGCTGTCCAGCAGAAGGAGATCACACAGAGCCCATCCACCTCCACCATCACCCTGGTGACCAGCACCCAGTCGTCGCCCCTGGTCACCAGCTCAGGGACCACTAGCACGCTCGCATCTTCGGTCAGCGCAGACCTGCCCATCGCCACCGCTTCAGCTGATGTCGCTGCAGACATCGCCAAGTACACTAGCAAAGTGAGTGCCTGCGGCGGGATTGGGGAGGACCAGCCTTGGATCTTTCCAGGAATTAAAGGGGACCGGGAAGTGGTGGAGTCCCTTCCCAACTCGCCTGTCCTCTTGGCATCTTCCTTGTGGAGGGGTGTCGTGGGCAGGCTCGCCTGCTCTGTGTTCACTTGTGGGCACCCTCTCCGTGCAGGTTCTGTCTTCTCTCTTTTAAAATTTATTCTGTTGAAGTATAAGTGATGTACAGTGTTGTATTAATTTCTACTGTGTAGCGAAATGATTCAGTTACATACACATAACGCTTTTTCATAACCTTTCCATTATGGTTTATCACAGGATAATGGTTGTAGTCCCCTGTGCTATACAGGAGGGCCTTCTTGTTTATTCTCTGTGTGATAGTTTGCATCTGGTAATCCCAGACTCCCAGTGCATCCCGTCCCCCAGCCCAGCTCTCCTCTCCACTTCTCCCTTAATTTGCCAAGTGCTTTTGTGCTCACTGTTGAATTCAGGCGAGTAAAGCTTGCAGCTCTTCTCGCTGTCAAATGAAAGTGCTCTGGAGTGATGTTCAGGTTCATGTCTGTAGAACCCATGGAGTGAGAATCACCAGCAGAATTGCAGCTCCCTGAGGAGTCCATTCTGCTCTCTGCTGGGGCCTAGACCAGCGCTTGATACATAGTTGTGGAATGAAAGTAGGTTGCTGCCTAACTTCTCACTGGGCTTCTTATCAGTACCTTTTTTTTAAACGTGTACAATTTTTAAAGTCCTTATTGAATTTGTTGCAATATTGCTTTATTTTCCTTCTTTTAAAATGTTTTGGTGTTTTGACTGCAAGGCATGTGGGATGTTAGCTCCATGACTAAGGAATCAAATCCGTATCCCCCACAGTGGAAGGCAGAGTCTCAAGCACTGGACTGCCAGGGACGTCCTCACACCCATTTTATAGATGAGCACACTGGGAACTGTCTCTTATACACATCTATGTTTTGGAGGTCCATCCATGTCAGTACACAGAGCTCTCCCTGATTCTTTTGGACTGCTGCATAGTATTCCACAGTATTTAATAAAGTATTCCCCTACAGATAGACATGTAGGTTGCTTCCAGTTTTTCCCTGTTGTTAACAGTGCTGCAATGAATACCTTTGTATAAGTTTCCTCGTGCATGCCCGTGAACCCCCGGGCATTATTTTTGAAAGAGCACAGTATGAGAAGTGGATAGTAAAGGATTCCTTAATAAGTAGGGATTAGCCCCCCTACGCAAGAAGATCCAGCATCAAGAGCCGTTGCTGAAGCGCGGAATGACAGCTCCCAGCAGGAGGCTCCATCTGGGCTGACGTAAAGCCGAACAAAGCGCTGATCTGATGGGTACTAGTTTGTCCAGCTCTCGTGAGGACTGACACAGGCCTTGTTTCATGGGGAAACCTGCATCGAGATCCTTCGTGGTTGGGCTCCTTGATTGAAACTCTCACGTACTGAGTGCACTCTTGTGAGGAGAACTCTTGAGAGTTGCAGCAGGTTGTGAAATAATGAAAGAGTAGCCAGATCTTGAACTGGGCCCTCAGTGAAGCCCTTCAAAGATTGGGGCGGAAGGAGACTGAGCGATTGGACACAGTGTTGGAGTACAGCCGGATCGATCCTGCTGTCTGAGGAGTTGATGGGGCAGAACCGAGTCTGGGATATTTCAGGTTGGGATGGTCAGTTCCAGTCTCTTGAATTCATAGCCCTTAAGTATAATGAGCCATCCAGGGAAACTTGGGAGCTGGCAAGAAGGAGCTCATTGACGGTATGGTTCCTAATTCCCAGATTGTCCTGTTAACGATAAACAAAGCTGGCCACTAGTTGAAGTAGTTAAGATAGATTTTAATCTGCTGTATACTATTGCAGTAGGGCAAAATGTCCGACATGAACTGAAGTCAACTTCAATGTGTACACAGGGGACTGGGGTTTTAAAGGGAGAATTTGGGAATAGGGAGGGGGAATCGTGGGAGCTCTGTAGAGTCAGAAAGGGACAGTTTTACACAAAGTGGGAAGAAGGGGGTGTTGGTCCATGTGAAATGTCTGGGTTTGCTGACTCTGGTACCTTTTAAAGGTAGGCTTCTGCCCTCCCACAGAGACTGGACAGTGGGCCCTATCGTTAGGTGTTGACTGGAGCAAATAGGCAATTCGATTGGCAGCCTTGAGTTTTCTTAGGTGGGGACTTTAAAGGGGTGGGGATCATCCTAGGGATGCAGCCTTGAGCTGTTGGAGACCGTATTAGTCCTTATAGACCCAGATGGAGGTCTCGCTGAGAAAGGGCTTGAAGGAACCTCGCTAGAGTTTGGCCGATGAGAGAATTTTTGTCCCTTGAAAGCAGAGAAACTCGAATGGTGTGGATTGGGCCCTGCTCCCACCACAGCTTCGAGCTGGGGCAGCCTTCCTGAGTCAGTGGGGTGACCAAGAACCTTTGCTTTCCCAGCTGTCCAGCAGAAGGAGATCACACAGAGCCCATCCACCTCCACCATCACCCTGGTGACCAGCACCCAGTCGTCGCCCCTGGTCACCAGCTCAGGGACCACTAGCACGCTCGCATCTTCGGTCAGCGCAGACCTGCCCATCGCCACCGCTTCAGCTGATGTCGCTGCAGACATCGCCAAGTACACTAGCAAAGTGAGTGCCTGCGGCGGGATTGGGGAGGACCAGCCTTGGATCTTTCCAGGAATTAAAGGGGACCGGGAAGTGGTGGAGTCCCTTCCCAACTCGCCTGTCCTCTTGGCATCTTCCTTGTGGAGGGGTGTCGTGGGCAGGCTCGCCTGCTCTGTGTTCACTTGTGGGCACCCTCTCCGTGCAGGTTCTGTCTTCTCTCTTTTAAAATTTATTCTGTTGAAGTATAAGTGATGTACAGTGTTGTATTAATTTCTACTGTGTAGCGAAATGATTCAGTTACATACACATAACGCTTTTTCATAACCTTTCCATTATGGTTTATCACAGGATAATGGTTGTAGTCCCCTGTGCTATACAGGAGGGCCTTCTTGTTTATTCTCTGTGTGATAGTTTGCATCTGGTAATCCCAGACTCCCAGTGCATCCCGTCCCCCAGCCCAGCTCTCCTCTCCACTTCTCCCTTAATTTGCCAAGTGCTTTTGTGCTCACTGTTGAATTCAGGCGAGTAAAGCTTGCAGCTCTTCTCGCTGTCAAATGAAAGTGCTCTGGAGTGATGTTCAGGTTCATGTCTGTAGAACCCATGGAGTGAGAATCACCAGCAGAATTGCAGCTCCCTGAGGAGTCCATTCTGCTCTCTGCTGGGGCCTAGACCAGCGCTTGATACATAGTTGTGGAATGAAAGTAGGTTGCTGCCTAACTTCTCACTGGGCTTCTTATCAGTACCTTTTTTTTAAACGTGTACAATTTTTAAAGTCCTTATTGAATTTGTTGCAATATTGCTTTATTTTCCTTCTTTTAAAATGTTTTGGTGTTTTGACTGCAAGGCATGTGGGATGTTAGCTCCATGACTAAGGAATCAAACCCGTATCCCCCACAGTGGAAGGCAGAGTCTCAAGCACTGGACTGCCAGGGACGTCCTCACACCCATTTTATAGATGAGCACACTGGGAACTGGCTAGGCCACACAACTTGTCCAGGGTCACGTAATCCGTGAATGTCTAACTGGCATTTGAATGATAGCAGCCAGCATCTAGAGTATCTGCTTAACCCGGCTTTGAGCTGACTTGTGAATTCACACCAGGCCTGCTGACCACAGCTGTCCAGTGTCCACAAACCTATTGTTGTTACATGTGGCTTTTTAAAGCAACTGCGGTTGAGTCAGTGTGGCTAAAGAGATAAAACCCAAGTCTTGGGGTAACATCTCTTTATTTAGTAGTTCTCTTCCCCCTCCTTTGAATAAAAACACAAGAATTTTTATTGAGTCCCTGAGTTTCAGAACAGGAAGCGTTCAACTATTAGGCATGGTTACATCCTCAGGGTTTTTGTCTTATCTGTTCATCACCTTAAACTAGGATTGACTTCATATTTGTATTTATAGTGACTTAATAGAAGTAGAATTAAGTCTCACTAGATCTTGTTCTTCAAGGCTTGAAGCCTAAGTCCATCTTTCTTCTCTGTTAAAAGGAGTGATTCGCATGAAAGTGTTAAAGAATTAATGCAAGCTTCCCTGATGGCTT
The DNA here is from genome assembly GCA_006410615.1 of Neotragus moschatus. Taxonomy (NCBI): domain Eukaryota; kingdom Metazoa; phylum Chordata; class Mammalia; order Artiodactyla; family Bovidae; genus Neotragus; species Neotragus moschatus. The sequence goes on along the minus strand of SJYA01001860.1, from coordinate 150,026 downwards.
GTTGGTAAAGAATCTGCCTGCCCATGCAGGAGACAGGGGTTCCATGCCTGATGCGGGAAGATCCCACATACCCTAGAGCAGCTAAGCCCATGCACCACAGCTCCTGAGCCTGTGCTCCAGAGCCTGGGAACCGCAACTCCCGAAGCCCGTGCCTAGAACCCACGCTCTCCATCCAGCACTGGAAGCCACTGCAGTGAGAAGCCTGCACTGCACCTGGAGAGTAGCCCCCATTCGCTGCAACTAGACGGAAGCTTGTGAAGCAACAAAGACCCAGCACAGCCAGAAATAAATGCATAAATAAAGTTATATTCAAAAAAAGAATTAATGGTACCACGTGGAGACTTTCTTCCTAACACGATCTGTTATAGAATTACAAGAGAACTGAAAGAGGGTACTTTTTAAAATTACTGACTTAAGATGTCTGGTATTGCCTAAATGGCTTTTTTCTTTTTTTAAAATTATTTGTTTGGCCGTTCCAGGTCTTTAGTTGTGGTGTGCAGATTCTTAGTTCGCATGTGGGATCTAGTTCTCTGACCAGGAATCAAACCCAGGCCCCCTGCATTGGGGGAGCAGAAGCTTAGCCACTGGACCACCAGGGAAGTCCTCCCACATGGCTTCTCATTTGCTTGCCATTGATTGGATTTCTTGTGTCGCCTTCCGTTGATTTGGTCCAAGTTGTCCATTTACAGATGAGAAAACTGAGGCTACCACACAGCTCAGGCTGGTGTTCACACCAAGCCCAGTGTTCTCCGCTCCTGCAGCCCTTTTTATTCCATCTCCTACAGTTCTCCCCCTTACTCATGGAGCAAAATTGAGGAAAGAACTTTTTGATAGGCATTTTCTTTGCAGTTAAGAAAATACTCTCAGCGACATAGTTTTGGAGCTGGTGAACTTGCTTGTGTCTGAGGTGACCCAGAGTTGAAGACCCAGATTTGTGTGTTTTGGCTGAAGGGCTCTTTTTATTAATGTTGAGTTCTTTGCTATATTTGGAAGTGAGAACAAAGGTCAGTCCACAAATTCATGATTTCTTTAAAATGGAATGTAACTATGGCATTAGTAAAGTATTGGATTTCATCCACTCTAAAGTTTTCTCGTAAAGCAATTTCATTTGAATATTTTAAATGGACCTTAGCAAGGAGGCCCGTACAGAATGGCTGACCATAAAGCACAAAGTGTTTTTGCTGGCAACGTCCCCCTGTGGTCCCTGCAACAAGGGGGAGAACTAATATTTCAGCAGATACTTTATTCGTTTTCCGCCTATTTTGGGGGTGAATTGGGGGTTACTCTTTTGGGGGTTGGCAGCAGTTTTGCAATCACATGTTCTTGAGAATTAATTCTTCTGTGAAAATAAGACAACAGGTGTTTCTTTATGAACTCTTCAGCAGGTACGGAACCACAGTCTCCTCTTTTTCTCCTTTAATCCTTGTACACACCCTACAAGGGGACACTGTTACCCTTGTTTTATGCCTGGGCCTCAGAGTTGTGGATGGCAAAATATGGCAGGAACAAATCTCGGGCATCAGATCCAAGGGTGCGCTTTGTCCTTTTTTCTTGATGAATTGGAGCAAGCTGCATGGTGTTGGGGCGTCTTGGCAGTGGCCGGGCCAGAGCCGAGGCCTGGTTTGGTCTCCTGTCCCCTCCTGCCCCTCCTGTGATGTGGGAGGGCTCAGCGGCTGTGTGCCCATTGAGATCACCACAGAGCATGGAGGAGAGTCCCCTGTGCTGAGCAGTAGGTTCTCCTGAGTTGTCTGCTGTATACGAAGTAGTGTCTATATGTCAGTCCTGGTCTGAGTCTCCCTGCTCCCCCGTCCCCGCCTTTGGTGGCCGAAAGTTCGTTTGTCACACCTGTGACTCTGTTTCTGCTTTGCCAGTAAGTTCATCTCTGCCATTTGCTTCGATTCCACATAGAAGTGATACTGGACAGTATTTTCCTCTTTCTGCCTTACTTCACTCTGTGTGACAGTCTCTAGGTTCACGCACGTCTCTGCACACGGCACTGTCTCGTGCCTTGTTTGTGGCTAAGCAGTATTCCGTCGCGTATGGGCACATCTTCCGTGCCATTCCTCTGTCGATGGACACGTCAGGTTTCGTCCGAGCCCCGGCTGTCGTCAGCCGTGCTACAGTGGACGCCGGGGTGCCTGCCTCCTTTTGAATTACGGTTTTCTCCAGATCATGCCTAGGAGTAGGCTTGCTGGCTCACACGGTAGCTCTGCTTTGTTTTTTAAGGACCTTCCATATCGTTCTCCTTAGTGGCTGCACCAGTTCACATTCCCACCAACAGTGGAGGAGGGGTCCCTTTTCTCCACCCNTTACGGTTTTCTCCAGATCATGCCTAGGAGTAGGCTTGCTGGCTCACACGGTAGCTCTGCTTTGTTTTTTAAGGACCTTCCATATCGTTCTCCTTAGTGGCTGCACCAGTTCACATTCCCACCAACAGTGGAGGAGGGGTCCCTTTTCTCCACCCGTTTCCAGCATGTATGGTTGGAGGTTTTTGATGATGGGCATTCTGACTGCTGTGAGGTGGACACCTCATGGTAGTTTTGACTTGGATTTCTCTAATCATTAGTGGTGTTGAGCATCTTTTCGTGTGTTTGTTGGCCATCTGCATATCTTCTCTGGATAAATGTCTGTTTAGATTCCCCCCCCCCCCATTTTATGATTGGGTTATTTGGGGGTTTTTTTTGAGCTGCATGAGCTGTTTGTATGTTCTGGGGAGTAACTCCTTTTTGGAGATACATGCCTTGTCGGTTGCTTTATTTGCAAATGTTTTCTCCCATTCTGAAGGCTGTCTTTTTGTTTTGCTTATGGTTTCCTGTGCTGCGTGCAGACAGATTTTGGATATATGTCATCTAGAAAAAGTCTCAGGGAAGCTGATGACCCGAATTGTTTCTCTTTTTCTCTTTTCAGATGATGGACGCAATAAAAGGCACGATGACGGAAATCTATAACGACCTTTCCAGGAGCACGGCTGGAAGCACAATAGCTGAGGTCAGAGGTGACACGCCGTTCCTGTTTCCTTGTGGTCATCTGCGTTTCATGTATTTTTTTAAATTTTTAAAAATTGGAGTGCATTTCCTTTACAGTGTTGCTAGTTTCTGCCATACAACAGTGTGAACCAGCTGTATGTATATGTGTGTCTCCTCTCCCTGGAGCTTCCCTCCCATTCTTCACTCCCTGTTTGCTAAGGGTGTTTTCTCTGGGCTGATATGGGGCCGCCCTGAAGTTCTCTGGAAACCCCTCTCAGGTTCTGGCCCTGGTCCCCAGGCGTGCTCTGCCCTGATGGTGGTGTTGAGGGTATTTCTTCACTTGACTAGGAAGCTGGTGCTGTGGAGACACACCCTACTCTGTGCGATCACTTCTAACCAAACAGCCGAAAGCAAAGCCCGAGTTACTGACCCACTGGCGAAACCAGAAACCGGTTATTTTGGCCCCATATAAAATTGGCTCCTTCGTTATCTCCTGAAGTTTGGACTTTTTTTTTCAAGTGATCTTGGTGTTCAAGAGGTAGTATCCCAAACTTCCTCAATTTAGGCGATTACTTAGAGAATGGAGTGGTTAAAACATGGAAATGTCCACTTATTATTATTTTTTTTTTTAAAGAAAAGCCCCACTGAATTTTCTTCCTAGGATAATGTCAGTGCAAGCCGGCTGCAAATGGGTCCCTTGGGGAAATGACAGGTGGCAGGACTTGTTGAGATCATAGAAAGTCACGATGGAAAGTCAGGGGAACCTCACATGGAGCCATTGATGTGAGAGGGCAGGCAGAGTGAGGCTGGCACCCAGAAAAAGGGGTGAACATCTCCAGGAAGATGCTCTGATGGGCCTAAACAGAGAACTGTGTGCTTCAGCTTTTTTTTTTCCCCCACACTGAGCTGCTTATAGGATCCTAGTTCCCTGACCAGGGATTGAACCTATGACCTCTGCATTGGGAGTGTGGAGTCTTAACCACTGGACTGCCAGGGAAGTTCCTAGAGAGCTGTGCAAATGTAAAGATTTCAGGGAGATCCCAAGAAAAATCAATGAATCTCTTTAGGCATATTTGCTATATGACCGTCTTTATGATTGTGCTGGGTGTCAAACAACAAGGCCAAATGCTGTTTTTAGAAAAGCCTCCTCTCCCTCATCCTGACCTTTCGTCATACTTCATTCCTTTTTGTTCATTTAATTGATGTCGGGTTACCTGAAACCTTGGGTCTCAACAGATGTCAGAATATTCCAGATTTTAACGAGGTAATATACAGCCCCCTTCCACAAGTAGAGACAGCATTTCTACAGTGATACAGTACGATTGTTCCCACCCTGTTGGAAGATTCAGAATTTCTCACCCTTGAAGCTCCTGACGTTGGCTAGATGTTTTGCTCTGGTGGGGTCCTGTCCGTCTGGGATGTTGAGCAGAATTCCCAGTCTCTACCCTCTGGATGCCAGAAACAACCCAGAATGTCTCCAGGCACTGCAGCGGCATAGACAGAGGAGGGGGCAGAAGTCATCACAGTTAAGAACCATGGCGATGATTAAACACTGTCAACAGCCTTGTATCAATTCAGTTTGGGTTTATATTTTCTTCTCTTCAGATGAATTTGGCCCGAAATATACTCCTCCTCCCCTCCGCCCCAGATACTCCATGGTTTCCAAAATGGTTAAGCTTTGGGATTTCAGGTGAATGATTATGGCTCCCACCCAGCACTTTAGGTCAGAGATAAAGCTGTTTTTAGGATGTTTTAGTTTTTTTTTTTTTTTTTTTTTTTTTTTAAGGCCAAAGTCCTGCTCAAAGCTTTTTCATATAGTAAGTCTCTCACGTGTGAACCTTCAAATTGGGAACTTTCAAAGACGCGAATGTTTTTTGCATGTCCAGTCACGTAGGTTAGTTCACATGTCTGGCGCACGTCGTCCAGCGCGCTCTCCCTCCGCGTCTGGCGCATGTCGTCCTGCGTGCGCGCCCCCTCCGCGTCTGGCGCACGTCGTCCTGCGTGCGCGCCCCCTCCACGTCTGGCGCAAGTCGTCCCGCGTGCCCCCGTCTGGAGCACGTTGTCTCGCGCGCGCGCCCCCTCCGCGTCTGGCGCAAGTCGTCCCGCGTGCCCCCGTCTGGAGCACGTTGTCTCTCGCGCGCGCCCCCTCCGCATCTGGCGCTCGTCATCCCACGTGCCCCCGTCTGGCGCACATCGTCCTGCGCGCGCGCCCCCTCCGCGTCTGGCCCGCGTCGTCCCGCGCGCCCCCTCCGCGTCTGGTGCACGTCGTCCCGCGTGTACATACTCTGCAAGTGGCTGTGCTTTGTGTGCTTCGCTGTACAGGGTGCGGTATTACAGTATCTTTCTCTCAAGCCCAGGATGCCCAGAAGCAAGGATAAAAGCAGCGGTGATGTAACTGATACTGTGTTATATAGCCAATTTTGTTAGTTGGTTGCTTAGGCTAACTTTGTTGGACTTAAAAATTGGGCTTATGAACGGGCTCTAGGAATGGAACTTGTTTGTATGTAGGGGACTCACTGTACTATTTACTTTGAAAATTTGGTCTTCTTTTTTGCTTTAAATGGCTTTTCCTGGAAGCCTCTCTTAGAAAAGATGAATCACTTGTATTTGGTTTTTTGAAGTGGAATTTCTCATGAATTTGGATTAACCCACTCGCACCCATCTGGGGGAGGCCAGCAGAGACCGGGCTGCCTGCCCTTTGACTCAGCACGTGAGGTTAACCCATAGCGCGAGCTGGAGCTTCTGAGCCCTGTTGGCCGTAGGCAGCCAGATGCGCTTTGTAAGTCTTTCTGTCCCCTTACAGATCCGCAGGCTGAGGATTGAGATAGAGAAACTCCAGTGGCTACACCAGCAGGAGCTCTCGGAAATGAAGCACAACTTGGGTAGGTGCTGCTGGCCTGGCCTGCACTGACGAAGGTTCTGGATAGGCACTGCTTGCCGCGTCTAGAGTGGGGCCCAGGTGTGAGCTGGGTCGGAAGTAGGCCAGGGGTATGTACCAGTCCTGGGGAGAACACAGCATCCTGGGGAATCTCACCTGGAGAAACCAGGTATGGAGCAGGAGCTGGCAGGAACCCCCTTTCCTCTCTTCTAAATACCAACATCAGCAGCCAGCTGTGGTAGCTGCTCCTGCTTGTGAGCTCTGACCTGTTGCAAAGTTGAGAGACATCTCAGTAGCCTGAGCAATTTGATAATTGTCCTATCAGCCTAGTGATCAGTCCTGACGTCCTGTCTGGCAGATTAGACCCACTGCCCCTAAACACATCAAAAGGAAGTATATCCAAGTTGTAGCCCCAGCTTTGCCCATCTTAGCAGCTGTGTGCCTTAGTTTCCTCATCTGTGAAATGGGTGTTATAGTAGTAGCCACCTCCTTAAGATTAAGGATTAAAAGAGTTCATATTTATAAAGTGTTTACAACAGTGCCTACAGATCATAGGTGCTATATAAGTATTTGATAGAAAAAAAAGCTTATATGAATTATAAATTTCAAAATGAATTGAGTGAAAACTGTTCTGAGGATTTATGTGAGCACTCCCTGCAGAGTCACCACGGGGCCCCCATTATCAGTGTCCTCAGGACCTGACATTCCTGATCACAAATAGTTCCTCAGGTTGGCTCAGTGGATGCCCATTTTACAGATGAGGACATTGGAGCTCAGGGAGGCTGGGTGACTCCCTGCGCTGGCTCACATGACCAGAACATCCCCGAGCCAGGGATTCACAGGTGTTAGGATCCACCCTCTGACTGGCTGTGAATGAGCCCACGGCTCGGGACAGGGGAGTGAAGTTGGCGTCCTCTCCCCTCCGCTCCCCTGGCAGAGCTGACCATGGCGGAGATGCGGCAGAGCCTGGAGCAGGAGCGGGACCGGCTCATTGCCGAGGTGAAGAAGCAGCTGGAGCTGGAGAAGCAGCAGGCGGTGGACGAGACCAAGAAGAAGCAGTGGTGCGCCAACTGCAAGAAGGAGGCCATCTTCTACTGCTGCTGGAACACCAGCTACTGTGACTACCCCTGCCAGCAGGCCCACTGGCCCGAGCACATGAAGTCTTGCACCCAGTNCCAAGAAGAAGCAGTGGTGCGCCAACTGCAAGAAGGAGGCCATCTTCTACTGCTGCTGGAACACCAGCTACTGTGACTACCCCTGCCAGCAGGCCCACTGGCCCGAGCACATGAAGTCTTGCACCCAGTCAGGTAGGGCCTTAGGAGCGCCCCCTTGCCCAGGCTGTGGCAGACCGTCCCTTGGCTGCCCGTGGACCACAGGACACTTGCCACGCTTACTCGCCACAAGTGACTCCTGCACGCAAGAGAGCAAGCAGACACGTAGCCAAGTCTCCAGGCTCCGTTGTCTCCACCCTCTGGTTTCCCTGGCGCAGTGTTCCCTTGTGTGAACGGAGCTTGTAACGACAGCCCAGGTGACTTCAGTTTCCTGTGGCTTGCTGCGGTTCTCCACTGGGGGCAATATCTGTCTCTGCCCAAACCAAATGTAGGCATCCCTGGTGGCTCAGATGGTAAAGAATCTGCCTGCAGTGCAGGAGACCTGGGTTCGATCCCTGGGTTGAGAAGATCCCCTGGAGAATGGAATGGCAACCTACTTTAGTATGTTTGCCTGGAGAATCCCACAGACAGAGGAGACTGGCAGGCTTCAGTTCATGGGGTTGCAGAGAGTCAGACCTGACTGACTAAGCGGACGCAGACTTAGATCCAGTGCGCCTTCCGCCCCCTTCTCCAGTGCACAGGACAGCCCCCACCATGGAGCCCATCCCGGACTCAAGGCTTCAGACAATCACCAGCTCTTCTGTGAATGGCAAAGTGTTGGTTTGGAACTAATCTGTCTTTAAAATCATCCCAGGCCAGGAGACTCTAGCAGGAAACACCGTCTAATTAGAACTTATTAATAATATGTATTAGTAATATTTTACAGTTAGTGCTTATTTATGGCCAATATTAGATTTCTGTGTTTAGAAGTAAAAGTCTCCAGTTCAAAGGATTTATTTAAATGCAAATAACATAAATAATATGACAAGGGAATGTATCAGTGGATTGGCAAATTTTTTAAAGGTGGTAGATGAATGACCCAGTTTTGAGAAGCTCTAGGCAGGGGTTGATAAGCTTTTTTTATGAAGGTCCAGAGAATAAATGTTTTAGGATTTGTGGCCCATGGGGTCTGTCAGAACCTCTCAACTCTGCTGTTACAGGGTGAAAGTGAGTTCATGAGGTGAACACTGGTCTAAAATTAGAAATTATGAAATGAGTAATTGGAACAGCTGTACGAGGCTGTTTGCTTCACGAACATGCTTTTGTCTCCAGAATGATTTGATAAAACTTAAATCATAGACTCTGAAAAATGAACATATCTTCATGAATAGTTTGGAATTCTTGCATCTGGAAAGGCTCTGGTCCAGCTATTCTGGGCCGGCGCTGTGCCCTGGGCGGGTTGGCTGGCATCTCTTAACACGTGGTTTGCACGGAGCAGGGTTCCCTGCAGGTCTGGGCGCTACTACGCTTGGCTTATACATTGCTTCTGTCACCCTTTGCCCTCAGCTACCGCCCCTCAGCAGGAAGCAGACCCTGAGGTGAACACAGAAACACCAACTAAGTCATCCCAGGGTGCCTCCTCCAGTACTCAGGCCGCCCCCACGGAAAGCAGCACCTCGAAAGAGAAGGAGACGCCAGTGGAGAAAAGCAAGGACAGTGGCTCGGTGAGTATCCATCCCACACGCCTCGGGGCCAGACAGAATCTCAGACCTGCCCCGCTCCCACCGCCGCGTTGAGTCCGTGCTGTAGGAGCTTGTCTGTCTTCAGGCTGCAGGTGGGGGCAACAGGGTCTCTGCAGGGCTCCTTCTCCCCAGGTGTGTGTTAAGGGCAAGCATTGTCCCGTAGAACCTTCTGTGATGATGTGGGTGCCACCAGCCTCAGGTGGCTGTTGAGCACTTGAACTGTGGCCAGTGTGACCAAGAACCTGGCTTTCAGATGTTACTAAATTAATTTAGTAATGACTAATTTAAAGGCAATAGCCACGGTGGCTGGAGGCTGCCGTATTGGACACAGAGATCGCACCTCTTATTTTCCCAGGGTGTGGCATATGGATTGTGTGCAGACGTTACTTTAGATGGCACGTGGGTCATTTTTTACATTTGTAGTCATTGTGGTTTGACTTCATGTGTATTAGGGAAAACATCAAGTCATCCCAGAAGTCAAACCTCTTTGATTTCATTGATAGTATTGCCTAGGAAGAGGTTATTGTGAAATAAAAGTGAATCAATATAATATGATGTAATGTGTAGTCAGCCCTCCGTATCCGTGGATTTCTCATCTGCGGATGCAACCTGCCAAAACGCCATTCTGTGTTTGGTTGAATCCGTGAGTCCGAAACCCTTGGATACAAAGGCACGGTTATATTCATCCTTCTGGGCCATTTTATATAAGGAACGTGTGCTTCCTTGGGGGCTCCTGGAACCATTCCACCCTGGGTCCGGGGGACAGCTGTACTTCCTTTTGGGATAGGGTAGAAATCTGGAGAGGGGAGTAGGTCAGAGAGAGGGCAGTTGAGGAACGGTGTTCTTGACGCCGAGGCTCTAGAGTGGAGTAGGAGCCCCCCCTAGTCCTGTGTCCAGGGAGACATGGCGGAAAAGGGCACAGGGGTAGGGCCACTCCAGCTGACCTGGCCTCCCCTCCCTGAGCACGCCAGGTAGGGGGCATGAAGGTGCTGGCGGGGCCGTGACGAGCACCCCCATGGATCCCGGGGCTTCCCTGGGAGGGCTCCGTTGACCCCAGTGCCTTGCCTCTATCTCTCTCTTTTTGTGTTTCTAGACCCTCGACCTCTCTGGCTCCAGGGAGACGCCTTCCTCCATTCTCTTAGGCTCCAACCAAGGCTCTGGTATGTTGCCCCCTGGTGGGTGAATGTGCTTTTATGTTCTGCACGGGCAGAGGGGAGCCATGTGTCCTCAGGGAGAGCCTGAAGGGTTCAGGGCGGTGGTTTGCAAACTGGGTTTCCTTAGGGATTCTCGGGGGCGCCCTTGGCCGGTCAGCAGGGGTGAGGGAATGGCTGGGCAGGCGGCATTGAGGCATTTCTCCAAGCGGAATGAAACTGAGTGAAACTGTCCCTGAGGTTCCAGTGCCCACATTCCGTGGAGGAGGGTACTTGAGCCTTCAGAGGAAAAAAACCCAGTTCTAGTAGATGATCTTTCTGTAGAAATCTTGCCTCTCGAGGGATAACCTGGCAGGCTGGCGCTAACTTTTCTGGTTCTCTCTTCTGTGTGGTTTGAGCTGTCTTCTAGCCCAGTGGGTGTTTCCCCTGCCCCCCTCTCAAACCAGTTTTAAGGCCTTCCAAAAGGGTTCACCCTCAGTGAGAACTGTTCCGCTGCTTTAGGGTCCTTCAGCTCCAGCCAGGGTCTTTTTCTCTTCTAGATCATTCTCTTCTGTTGGAAACCAAACTTTTTTTCCCTTCATTTCTACATATTGAGTACATAGAGGAAGAAGTGATGTCCCCTTGTTAGAGTGGCTGGAGGTTTCCCAGTGGCCCTGGAAGTGGGGTTTAGGTTCAGGGGACATGAAGGGGGGTGTGGCATGAGCTGACTTCAGGGGGAATATGAACTGGGCATGGAATTTTGATTGCACTGCCTGTCCAGCTCCCTTCTCGCTCTCACTCAGGTCTTGTGATTGCATTTTGAGGACACGTTGAGTTTGGAGCTGAGGTCTGCCTCATCCCTTCTTCTAGCTTCTCTTTTTAACAAAGGCAGTGCGGACTCGAGACCTCACCAGCATGGCACCCTCTTAGAGCTTCCTGCTACAGTTTGGGTTTCATTATGTTGATTTGTAGAGTTGCCTGCTGTATATGGCAGATATTACGCGTTCCTCCTTTTGGTGGTGATGCAAGAGTTTCTGTTCGACTTAAGTGTAGAGTGAGTTTAGAAACATCAGCTGAGCCGTAAGTAGGAGGATTCTGGATGTGTCAGAGCTGCAGAGGTGCTTGGGGTGGGGAAGGTTCAAGTTGGGGAAAACACTGCTGTGGGCAGGGGGCGCTGTTGAGGTCTCGGAGCAGCAAAGTGGCGGCGTCCACATCGGAAGATTAACGGACCTTGGGAAGATCAGCGATGCTGTGGGGTGTGGAATCCGGTGGAACAAGGAGGCTTGCGTGCAGGAAGGCGGTTTGGAGATACAGCATCTTCCAGTTGTGAGGTGGATGAGGTGTTCCTTGGCCCAGGGCTTGGTAGACTTTCTGTAAAGGACCAGAGAATAAAAGAGGTGAAGCTTCTAGGGCCACGCCGTCTTTATCAGAACTGCCGTTGTCAGAAGAAAGCAGCCGCAGATGGCACATAAACAGATGGGCCTGTGCTGCAGTGAGCTTGCACTTGAAAAGCAGGCGTTGGGCTGGATTTGGCCTCTGGGCCGTCACTGGCTGACCCCCGACCTGAGGCACCCTGGTGTGTGAGGGAGAGGAAAGGGAGGGTGGAGAGAGGAGGTAGGGAGGCTCGAGCTGCTGGGGAGTTGGTGTGGAGGGTGGAGTGGGGAGAAGACTATCCCAGGGAGTCTGGTAACTAGAGGGGGAGGGAGGGAAAGAACCGAATTGTCAGCATTTTTTAGGGAGTGCTGCAGTGTTATTCTAGAGCCGGGGGGGTGGGGTGGGGAGGGAGCTGAACCAGAGGTCCCTGGAGGCTGGGTCAGGACTGGGAGCTCACAGCTCCTCGTTGCCCCTGTTTGCGCTCCACAGCCATCTGGCTGATGGGTTGTCATCAAAGCAGACAGACCAGATCATTTTCTGATTCCTCATACGTCTCTGGGTTTCTGTTAGTGCTTGCTGTTCGCTGACAGTGTAGAAGGAATCTGGAGAAAAGTGGGCTTTGCAAAAACATGGAGGTTCCTATGCTCTTTATCAGCTTCTGGAACCTGGCCGGTTAAGATGAGGGTCTAGTCGGGAGGGAGAAAGGTTGAATAGGAGACAGGAGCTTCCTGGGGGTGGGCGTGGGCCTCTCCTGTTCACTTGTCTCTTCATTTTAAGATTTTAAAGTGATGCCTGCCTATCCAGTTGACACATAAACAACATGGGTTTGAACCATGCAGGTCCACGTCTGTGTGGATTTTTTCCCCATGATGAATACAGTTCTGCACAGTCTGTAGCTGGTTGAATATGTGGATGTGGATATGGAGGGCTGACCATGAGACTTTGTATCTGTGGAATCTGGTATTCATGGTGGGTCCTGGAAAGAATCTGCTGTACCATCCCTGATACCAAGGGATGACTAGTCAGAGAAAATTGTACAGGGAAAAAAAATTCCTTGTCCCAGTTTCCATGGCTATCTTTTTGCATCTGGTACTTACTTGTAAACAACTTGTTTCCCCACATTTCTGTTTCTCAGCTTTTCTAGGCACTGCTGGTTGCCTTCTAGCTTTAGAAGATGAGAATCGGGGTCACTAGTCTCGTGTCTTCTCCCCTCTCTCCCAGACCACTCTGTCACTGTTTGCTGTGCTCTGTGGGTTCCCTTGGTGCAGTTCAACACTTGCTCCTCCGTCCCTGTTCTCCAGCTGGAGGACACGGGGCCCCTGGACCCCTCGCTTGGCACTCCTCGCCTCCCTCACCTCTCCTCCACTGTCCCACTCAGCCTTTTCCGTCTCCCTGCTCTGACTTGCCCCTCGTCGAGGTGGAGAATGCGTGCATTCTCTTTAACTGCAGTCGGTCCTCAGTTCCGGCTGCTGGCTCTCGTCAAGGCTGACAGGCTGTCATCTGTGTTTCCATCTTTACGGTTGTTCACTGCCATCTCTGTATAGCCTGCCTTTTCCCTGGAGGTTTTCCTCCCTCCTGTGTCGTATCTTCAGCGATTTCCCTGCCGAGTTCTTCGCCGTGACAGTTGTTTTATTGGGACGCTTTTCCTGTTGCTCATTCCGGGCTCTTTCAGACAGTTGCGTGTTGGTGTCCTGCCGCTGTGGCTGAGGAGTGGCCTGCTGGATCTCACCTGTGGCTCCTCCTCGGTCCTTCTCACCACACACAGCTCCATGGCCCTCTCTTTCTGATCTGTCATCAGCCTTGGCAGTAGGCTTGTGATTATACTTGCCCTAAATAATCTGGGTTCCTTGGGTGGAGCCTTCCCGTCTAAGTGTGGCGGGGCCGGCACCTCCCGTTTCCCTGGGTGAATTAAGCTCTTGGTAGAGCTAGTGGTTCCGAGAACAATTTGCGGTCAGAATTCTGGGAGTTGATGGCTTCACGTGGTTGCTTTTATGTCCTTGTGTGCCGTATTTCCACCTGTATTCTCGTGCTGTGTCTAGGGATCCTGTTCGTGGTTTTAATATGCATTTTTAAAAGCCTTAGTCTCCTGTGAATGCCTTGAGTTGGAAAATGGTGACATTGACCCAGCAGCCCCCGCCCTGTGCTAAGACCCGTAGCCTGTTGATGAGCAGGAGAGTGAGCCCGTGGGGTTGGCGGACTCAGCTCTCTGCCAGACTCTGAGGGGCCCTGTGCTGTCTCTCCAGTTAGCAACAGGTGCGACAAGCAACCTGCCTCTGCCCCAACCTCCACAGACCACCAGCCGCACCCCAACTACCCAGCCCAAAAGTGTAAGTATGAGCCCGCCTCACGGCAGCCAGCGGGGAGCTTTTCCCGCAGGCGGAGGGCTTGTCTTGTGTGTGTCGTGTGTGTTGCTTTGTGGGCGTGTCTTCTCCCGTTCTCCTGCGTGATGGGTCTTGGCTTTGCCTGGTTTCTTTCTCATTGTGCCTCTGATGGCCATCGGAAACTGCAGTAGGAAACGAGAGAGCCAGGACAGATGGTCTGGCTTCTTCCTTTTTTTTTTTTTGACCGTGCTATGCAGCTCAGGGATCTTAGTTCCTCAAGCAGGGATTGAACCTGTTAACCCTTGGCAGTGAAAACACCAAGTCTTAACCACTGAACTGCCAGGGAATTCCCGATCTGGCTTCTTGAAGGGGCTTCCATCCTTGGTCTTCCCATGATGAGTCCTGGAGTCACACCCTCTGCAGTGACCGGCTCAACCAGCCAGCACGCCCTGTCCTGTCGGCTCTGCAGTTCCTCGGGTGGCCAGTCTGGCTCTGGGATACAGCTTCTGTGCTAAGTAAGCTAAGCCCTGCTGCCCAGCTGGTCTCTGCCTTCAGCAGAGCTGGGGAGATTCCAGTGTGACTTGACTGCCTTATTGTCAGAGTTTCCCTGTTGTGATGACCAGCTGCATCACTGACCTTCCAGAGGAACAACAGTGTAGGTGTTACGAGTAGGGAAGAACGTGTAAGAAGAGGTGGGTTCAAGGATCATAAGAGAGCTGGACCCCGGACCCCAGCTCTGCCCACCACAGTAGCGCCCCCTTTGGGTCACAGATGCAAGTGACAAGGAAGCATTCCCTCCTGAATGAATCCAGGACTTGGGAGATCCTTATCACTGTCTCTGCTGCTTCTCTTCCAGAGCCAGAGCTCAGGACCACACACATGCCTCTACCACCAGGCGATGATAAGAGCGGTCGCCCTTCTAGGCGGTGCTCCCTCACTCCGATTCTGTCTCTAAGCTTGAAAGCCGACTTCTTTCGGTCAAATACTATCGTCCCACCTCAAGAAGTTAAAAAAAGTTTTGTCCCAGTCTGTCTGAACTTGGTAAATGATCTAGGATATGATGGGATCTCAGTGACGCGCTGGTGGGTCTCTCAGAGTCGGCCATCCCGCCGAGCCTGCAGGCTGGACTGTCTCCCAGCTGGACAGACACCTCCTGTGGCTCGTCCTTCAGTGTCCTCACATCTTACGCATCCACGATGTAGCTCCTTACAGTGCACACGTCCTTGAAGCTCCCTTAGGTCTCACTCTGGTTCTTTCATCCTTCAGTTGACCCTTAAGCTCCTCCTTACTGGGAGCCAGTTGGTCTGAACCAGTAAGCCCAGGTGGGCTTAACCATTCTGGTCCTCACTCCTTTTCCTTTGGCTGGTTTAGGTGCAAGTCTGTTTTTTTCAAGTTGCCTGTACAAGGATTAAAGAAGCCCCATTAACAGGAGTAGGTTGAACGCCAAATTTCAGTGCCTTTTTTAGTGGCCAAGGTCGGAGGCAACAAGGACATGGGGGTACTTGGTGTCTGCTCATGTGGCAAGGGTGCCTGGCACACAAGAAACATCTTCCTCGATAATTCCCCCACTTGTCTTTATTTTCTCTGAGCATGATGCCCTCCTGTTTTTCCAACCAGCTCTTGTTAAATCCTTACAAATGTAGGGCAGTAAACGGTGGCAGGATTTTGCCCCTGTGTGTTGTGGGGAGTCGGGAGGGGAAGGTGGCTTCCTGAGGGAGCAGGTGCAGATCACGTAGAAGGGGATGGTTGCCCTTGGACAGGGGTGGGCCTGGATGCTAAAGCTCCCGTTCCCCTTGGCTTCCCCTATCCCCAGACCATTCCCGGAGCAGTAAATCCAGTTGCTGGAGCGGCAGCGAGGAGAAGCGAGGGTCGGCCCGCTCCGAGCACAACGCTGGTACCAGTTCGAAGAGCCTCATCCCGAAAGAGTCCCGCCTGGACACCTTCTGGGACTAGAGACACGCTGGGACACAAGCTGCCCGCCCCCTGGAGGAAAACAACCCAGACACCAGGGAAACCGGAAACCGCAAAGAAACGTGAGACCAGCAGACCGCCACCCTCAGCCTGGAGGATGCCAGCCATTCAGACTCGGCCTCTGCACCCGGCACAGAGGGCCGCCCACACTACGTCACGCCCGGCGATAGCCTTGACTGAGGACTGTTCCACCCACGTGAAACCTTTGCTTTAGATGTAAATAATGTACAATTTGTGGATGTCATCGAGCCTAGAGTACCTTCCCCTTTTTATATTTGTATTGACTTTAACTTATAAAAAAAAAAGAGAGAAAAAACAATAAATAACAGAAAACACACCCAGCACAAAAAAAAATGTTTGAATGCTGGAGAAAGGATGGTCATCCAGGCCATCTGTCACAGGGGTGCGGAGAGGGTGCAGGGCTCGTTTTGGGGCGCACAGCTCCTCTTCCTCTGGTGCCCCGTGAACGGTTTCCATTCGTATGTCTGTACACGGCACAGTGGGATCAGGAATTTCCAGCACAGAATTCGGTGCTGCTGTGGACAACATCACATGCACCCATTGGCCCCTTTCAAATACTACGTTACCATGTTACAAAAGGCGAGCTCTCCGGACCAGAAGGTCACACGGAGGACCTCGTTAATTTTATGTGATTTCCACGATGACTCTACTCCTATAAAAGGGAAAAAAGACAACAAAAAAACAAACCCCACATCCTTGTTTACAGAAGATTAACTAGAAACAAGCCCCGCTCAGCTCAGTTTGCAGAAGAGAGGACTGTAGAAAGTGTTCGAGTCAGAAGCTCCGAAACAGAGAGTTTTTCTTTGCTTTGTGGTTCCTTTAAAGACAACTCACACCCGCTTGGTAAGAGATGGCCGTGCTTCACGGAAGTGAGAAGTCAAAGGTGCGACGCACGCGGAGAGGACATTTGAGTCTGAGATGAAGCATGTATGTAATATTTATATGATGGAATTGTACGTTTTTATGTCAGCATGAAACAAAGGCCGTTTGAGGGGAAGCAGGACGCCGCCGTGCTGTCTGTCACACTACGTATGCTGTAGTCTCATGTTGTATGTTGTATAAAACAAGAAGCATTGAACAGAGCAAAAAGGTGATGTATGTATATGAGAAAATCAATTGTACGATATCATTCCAGCACATTCTGTTGTACATTTTAGTCTCGTTTCCTTTCTCTTCATTGTTGATATGAGGATGCGAACTGTACAGTCTCCAGCTAGTTACCCTTATTAGAGAAGAAATAAAAAGAGAGAGTCCTAGAGGAAAGCAGGAAAGGACCTTTGTCAATTGCAGTTGTCAAAAAAAGAAAAACAAAAAAACCCCCTAGCCTAGCTGGCCTTATTTGTGAAGCATAATTGCTTTTAGCATATGGAAGTATTTTTTCACATTTTCTTTGTATAAAATTTGTATTAAACTTAAATATCTTTTTTGATGATGGTGTTTCTTTGTGACTGAGCCAATGGACTCACGCCGTATGCTTTCTTGGGTTCCCCCCACCCCTTAAGTTTTTCAGATTCTTCACCCTTTTTTAATTAAACTGTTTTGGAAAAATGCCTTGGTCGTCCTCGAATTTGCAGTTTTCCCTTTGGTCGGGGATGGCCGTGTCAGGTTTGGACCAGACATGGAGATGGGGCCACACAAGGTCAGGAACCCGTCTCTCCACATTATAAATAACGGCCCCACTGGGAGCTTTACTGGGAAGTCCAGTTCTTGGGGATTTACTGACGGAAATGGAGACAGAAGGGAAATTCTGGGTCAATCTTGGAAGAAGACTTGCTAAGTCACTTCAGTCGTGTCCGACTCTGTGCAACCCCATAGACGGCAGCTCACTAGGCTCCCCTGTCCCCGGGATTCTCCAGGCAAGAACACCGGTGTGGGTTGCCATTTCCTTCTCCAATGCATGAAAGTGAAAAGTGAAAGTGAAGTCAGTCAGTTGTGTCCAACTGTTAGCGACCCCATGGACTGCAGCCCACCAGGCTCCTCCGTCCGTGGGATTCTCCAGGCAAGAGTCCTGGAGCAGGGTGTTGTCGCCTTCTCCGAGAGGAAGTAAATTTGTCTTTGTGCGGCCGGGATGGCAGCCTGCGCTACAGGGAGCTCTGTGGGCCACGTGTGACCTTGACTCTGCCCAGGCACACCCTGGTCATTTCATCTTCATGTGTCACGTAATTATTTCGGTTTTGTGTTTTTCAGTCATTTAAACGTGAAACGTGAACACGCCTCAGCTCATGGCTGGACAAGAGCAGGGCATGGTTTGGCCCTCAGGCCATCCCTGGCTGGTGTGTGAAAGGGACGGAATGGGACTGGTTTAGAGAGGACCATCCCAGAGCTTCTTAGTTCTTAGCGGGTGTGGGAGCCTGCCATGTGGAAGGTGACAGTGCGTGTCATGGCCCCCAGTTGACGGATGTTCAGGCATGGCTAGCAGACCTGCCTCATGTGCGGGCCATGAGCCAGCTGAGGGGCCTGTAGGAGTCATCCCAGGTTACATCCAGGGCTCAGTGAGTGGCCAGGTGAGAGGGGGAGGACTTGGAGGCTCCAGACAGGGCAGCAGGGCCTTCTCCCTCTGACTTTAGTCTGAGTGGAGTGTTTTCAGGGCTCAGTTGTTCTGAGTCTAGGAATGAGGAGGAGAGGGAGAACCCCAACGCTGTCTGCCGTGGTCTTGCCCCTGTCTCTCAGCGATGGCTGGGCACAGGGCAGGATGGGCATCCCCGCCCCACCCTGCCAAGCTGGCCTGGTGGGTCTCAGTTCAGTTCAGTCAGTCGTGTCCGATTCTTTGTGACCCCATGCATCACAGCACACCAGGCCTCCCTGTCCATCACCAACTCCCGGAGTTCACCCAAACTCATGTCCATCGAGTTGGTGATACCATCCAACCATCTCATCCTCTGTCGCCCCCTTCTCCTCCTGCCTTCAATCTTTCCCAGCATCAGGGTCTTTTCCAATGAGTCAGTTCTTCGCATCAGGTGGCCAAAGTATTGGGGTTTCAGCTTCAACATCAGTCCTTCCAGTGAATACCCAGGACTGATCTCCTTTAGGATGGACTGGTTGAATCTCCTTGCAGTCCAAGGAACTCTCAAGAATCGTTTCCAACACCACAGTTCAAAAGCATCAGTTCTTCGGCGCTCAGCTTTATAGTCCACCTCTCACATCTATACATGACCACTGGAAAAACAGCCTTGACTAGACAGACGTTTGTTAACTAAGTGGTGTTTAATGCAGCCAGGTACTATCGCCACCTCGTGGCCTCCCTGGAGAACTGCAGCCCCTAGAGCTGGCGGTAGACCCAGGCGGGACTCGTGTAGGTTCCCTCCGGCAACAGCTGTGTGCTGAGCACCCGTGTGAGCCAGGCACTGAGGACCCAGCCTCTGCCTTCATCCATCTGGCATTCTCACTGGGAAGCAGTCAGATATGTATATGACAGAGTCCTTGGGGGGACAGAATGAAATAAGCAGGCTACGGAAGGGAGGTAAATGGTGTGATTGGGGATGGCCTTTTGGAGAGCTGGCCTTTGAACTGAAACCTAAAGATGGTGGGGGCTGAGGGTGATGTGTAGGGCAGTGATTTCTTAAAGCTGGCTGAATGTTAGATGCACCTGGCAAGTTTTAAAACAAACCAGTAAATGTCCAGGTGCCACCTCTTGCCCCAAGTAATAACATCTGACTTTCCGAGGTGGGGCTTGGGCCTCCATAAAGCTCTTCAGGTGATTCTGATGGGCAGCTCAATCTCAGAGCCTGTAGCCTGATTGGAAGAACATCCCAGGCAGAAGGGAGAGCAAATAAAAAAGACCCAAGAGGGCGTCTGGATCTTCTAAGAAGAGGAGGAAGGCGAGTGAGTCCAGAATGAGGGATTCAGCGCTGGAGGTTGGTGAGGTCAGAGAATGAAGAGAGGTTGGGGGGCGCGGGGGTTGAATTAGGATCAGAAGGAATTGGGAAGCCAGGGTGGTGGGTATTTTAAAAAGCTTTATTGACATAGCGTTTAAAGTGTATAACTGCTTTGGGTATTTCACATTATTATTTTTTTAATGGAGTCAAAGAGATGTAACAATTTGTCCTCAACCATTTTTTTTTAAAGGGTACGATTCAGTGACATTAGTCAAGGTGGGGTTTTAAACATGTAAATGTATTCTAAACTTCAGCGTTCACAGACCATCTTCATCTTGGACTCCATCAGGACACCACCTGTTATTACTTATTTTCTTTAATCCAGCGACACAAAGGTCACTCACATTCCCGCTAGTATCACTGGTGTGGGTGTGTCCCGCACCGAGCTGCGTGCTGAGAGATTGCTCCGTATTGGAATCTTTTGGTCTCCATGATTACTCCATGAGGCAGGCGCGAATCCCAGTCCATTCTCCAGATGAGGAAAGGGATCTGCTCAAGGTCACAAAACAGGTCAGTCAGTGCCAGAGCCGGGATTCAAATCAGTCTGCCTGACTCACAACCCAGGTCTGTGACCCCCTCAGATGGCACTGGCCCAGAGTCGGTGGCACTGTGGTAAGTTTACAAGATGTCTCTGTTTGACTCCGCTGCCCCCAGGAGTGGACGTTGTTTCCCTTTGTCTAGGCTGGGAAACAGACTTGACGGTTAAATGAAGTTNACCCAGGTCTGTGACCCCCTCAGATGGCACTGGCCCAGAGTCGGTGGCACTGTGGTAAGTTTACAAGATGTCTCTGTTTGACTCCGCTGCCCCCAGGAGTGGACGTTGTTTCCCTTTGTCTAGGCTGGGAAACAGACTTGACGGTTAAATGAAGTTAGAGGGGCGTCAGGTTTTTACTTGAAAACAATAGAATCCGTTAGAGGGTAAGTCTGAGCAGGAAAGGAATGTATAAAGGATATTAAGTGACTCAGATCTCTGGGAGGGAGGGCAGGAGAGACAGCCATGAACAATATACAGATTATACTGCAAGCCCTTCCTGTCACTACCACTGGGCCACACACAGCGGCTGTCACTAGTAACACCTAGTTATGTCTCTTCCACTTCCTCTAGATGGAATTCTACGCATCAGAATCCACTTGCATTGCTTTCGATGTAGGTGTATCCCTTGGCTAAGCCTACATTCTGTGTGGCTGTAGCTGAAGCCCAAGTACCATCTGGATGTATTTGATTGGCTGAGCCTGGGTACCATCTGGGTGTATCTGATTGGTTGAGCCTAGGTCACCTGCTTACATTCTGACTGCAAGGGAGGCTGGGAAAGTGAGATTCAGGCTATTTCTAATGCAGATTTGTAAGATAGGAAATTAAAGCATTGACAAAAATGTCGACCCACTGCACACTTGTCCAAAGTCTCTTTATCAGTCAGGTCAGTTTATCTGAGCAGAAGTCATCCTACTAATTGAGGCAGAAGGGTTTAGTGAGCCAAGCGGTCTGTGCTCCGCTGTGTTTATTTGGCTACGCTGGGATATATTTCCCAGAATACCTTTCTTTGGTTCCCAGGTAGAAATTGTCCAGAAGTAACTTGGGAGAGAGTTTGAAGGTCGATGGGGAGCAGCAGTCTGTCCTCTTACAAGGTCACTGCAGCTTGATGTGGTGACAAATAGCCGCAGACCTGCCTGCAGGCTCTGGCGTGTCCTTGCTGTCCTCTGGGCTGCATCCGTGTCTTCCTCCCGACTCCTGGGCAGCAGCACCTGGCTGTCACTGGTTGCTTGGCTGCAGAAGCAATGGTTCCCGAGCCATTTCTCTACTTGTTGGCCCTCGGCAGCCTCACTTGGTGACTAGATGGACCCCGTGGTCTCTCAGGTTGCCTGGTTGGTGGCTCCACAGGTCCCCGTTCAGACCTCACCTCTCGGCCTCCTCCCACATGCTGACATGAGGCTTATTAATAATTCTTATAATAAATATGTGCATGTGTGCGTGCTAAGTTGCTTCAGTCGTGTCTGACTCTGTGACCCGGTGGTGGACTGTAGCCGGTCATGCTTCCTTTGTCCATAGGCTTCTCCAGGCAACACTGGAGCGGGTTGCCACGCCCTCCTGCAGGGGGTCTTCTCCACCTCGGGCTGGAGCTCGCACCTTTTGCATCTCCTGCGTTGGCAGGCGGGCTCTTTATCACTAGCTCCACTCCCCAGCCACCCGGGCTGGATCTAGCTGCTTCCCTGATTGGGTGTGACTGATGTTCAGTTGCTAAGTCTTTCCGATTATTTGCAATCCAGTGGACTGCAGCGTACCAGGCTCCTCTGTCCTCCACCGTCTCCGAGTTTGCTCAAATTTCCTAGGGTGTGGCTGATAACATCGTGAGTATTTACAGGGTCTCAGGAGGGCTGAGGAAGCCACACTGCAGGCCTGGGCCCCAGGGGAGCCTCTGCCGCATCCGCATCCGGAGGCCCCACTCATCTGCAGGCCAGGCTCCTGTGTTCAGCCATTTCCCCTTTCTTAGCGCAAGCACAGGTGTCTTGTGGACGGGGCTGATGGGTGAGCCCTTAAAGGCTTCAGATCCCTGGCTGCAGGGGAGTCTGGGAGATGAAATTTTCAGCTCTCCAGCCTCTTCAATTCAGGAAGGTAAGCAGCAAGAGGAATGCTTGGCCGTTGAAAAAGCCAGTTCTCACCCAGAGATGTGCCTGGGGATCGAATCTCTGATGTTGCCATCTGGCCCAGGGCTTTCTTTTCAGGCCATGAAAAGGGGAAACTGGCACCTCCCTGGCCTCGCAGATAATCCAAGGCCAGGCTAACTGGTCACCAGATGACTTGTTAACATGATTGAGTACTGACCTCAGTTCACCTTGGCGAGATGAAGGACGGGAAGGGAACTTCATTTATTCAGCATTTTTCACACTCCCGGGACCTTGTACACGGTGCATTTTGCAGCTGAGGACACACGGGGCCCAGAGAGACCAAGGAAGCTGCCTGAGGTCACACAGCCAGTTACCGCAGAAGCCGCGCTTGAGCCATCCTGTTGACCAAGGAGTCTGCTCCTCACCGTCACTGCGTATTTGTTAACATTGGGAGAAGCTTTTGTATAAAAGCCATTCATTCTTAATTAGGCACTTTTTCTTGGCTGAGCAGTTTGAGGTGCTGGGGACACAGTGGTGGGCAAGCCAGGCGGAGGTAGATAAAGGGTAGTGTTAGGATGGGGGCTGCCAATTCTCAACAAGTCAGGGAATAGAGACAGGTGCAGCAGGTTTGTGGTTAAGTTGATATCGATGTGTTTTCTTTGTATTTAAATATGTGAGAAAAGATTTGTACTTTTTTTTTTTTTTTGAAACGTAGGTCCCTTGGTTTATTTTTTATTTTTTCCTTTTATGAAAAAATTTATATATTTTGGACTGTGCGGGATCGTCATTGCTGTGAGAGAGCTTTCTCTAGTT
This sequence comes from Neotragus moschatus, assembly GCA_006410615.1. NCBI lineage: Eukaryota > Metazoa > Chordata > Mammalia > Artiodactyla > Bovidae > Neotragus > Neotragus moschatus. The sequence goes on along the minus strand of SJYA01001860.1, from coordinate 127,240 downwards.
GCAGTGTGTGGGCCTCTCTTTGTGGTGGCTTCCCTTTTTCCAGAGCATGGGCTCTAGAATGTGGGTTCAGTGGTTTCCATGGGCTTAGTTGTCCCATGGCATGTGGAATCTTCCCAGACCAGTGGTCGAACCAGTGTCCTCTACATTGGCAGACAGATTCTTAACCATTGGACCACGAGGGAAGTCCTGTTTTTCCTTTTGTGAAGAAAGATATTTCTCCATTCTGAAAAAACCATAGACTGCAGCAATTGATGGTTTCTCTCAGTGTCTGGGACACAAAACGGCACAGTGATTGTTGTTTAGCTGCTAAGTCATGTCTGACTCTCTCAGACCTCATGGACTGTAACCTGCCAGGCTCCTCTCTCCATGGCACGGTGGGGACTGGGGTAAACGAATGAACCTGGAGAGCAGCTCAAAGTGGAAGCTCTGGTGTGGCTCCTGCTGATCCCGTGCGTACATAGGTCCCCGTGTTGCCAGATTGCCCACTTTTTTTAGTGGGAAGTTGAAAATTCATATTTTGAGTTATGTCTTCCAAGTTACCTATAGTTGTACCAAATTTTGCAAATGTTGTCAAAATCAGTCAAACTTCTCTGTGGGTCAGATCTGGCCAGTTTGCATCTTGTGTGGAAGAGCCTTAACTTAGGTGTCAGAGATACTGGGTTGGAGTCTGGGCTCTGCTGCCTTCCAGTGGGTGGGGTCACAGGCAAGCCATGACACTCTCTGGGCCTCAGTTTCCCCTTGTGTAAAATGGGACTCCTGAGAACAACATGGTCTGCCGAGCCTTTTACTGAACCAGTATTTTCTAAACGGTGGGTCATGGAGTCGATTTAGTGGATTGGAACCTGCATCTTTTGAATAGAGACCAGGACAGGATGGAAAATAACAGAATATATCATAGTATTATAGGTCAGCATTGCTTTGTGGAACATATTTTAGTTTTACACACATAATATGCACATACATTTATCTACGTTAGACTGGGTCTTGATATATATAGTATGCATTTCTCATGTGCAGTGACCGAAAAGGAGGCTTTCAAATAAAAAATGTTGTTCATGTCTGAATGCATTTAATGCTGGCAACAATTCTGTGAGGTGGGTTTTCTCATCAACCCCATTTTACAGGTGAGAAAGCTGAGGTTCAGAGAGTGAAGTTTCCACAAACAGGAAAAGGAAGAGCTGGGATGTGACCCCAGGCCACTTCTTAACCCCGGGCAATCTGTCCTCTCCAGACGGCGCCCGTGTGACTGCGATGAAAGGAGCTGGTGCAAGTCCAGGGCTTAGCCGGGTGCCTGGGACAGAGCAGGGGCTTAACGTAGGAGCCAGGCTCCTCATTCAGCCACACCGGGCGGCCTGCAGGAGTCCAAGAGCTACAAGAGACAGGAGGGCTGGGCTTCTGCGGTCCCGGTACCCATGCGGTGGGGACGGAGCTACAGGGGCAAAGAGACACCCTCTGCCCTGCAGCCTGAGCTCCCCAAATAACTCATTTTTGGCCAAATACTCGATGGTTGAATTTTAAAATCAGCATTTGGCTGGAGCTGGCTTATCCATCATCCTTGAATGAGCTTCTGCATATTCTGCTATATTGAATTTATGGGTAAGAAACAAAACCCAGCATTTTGTTAAACAATTTAAACTATCATGACCGTGGTATTGTTAAGCGTTAGGGCAGTTAACTTAAAGCTGGGCTGAGTGTAGGAAGAAGCGCTTCCAGGGCACCGGTTGCTGATGGCTCGAGGCCACCATGCTGCTCTCTGCTGGAATCCCCATTGTGACCACAGCAGGTCAAGTAATCCTTAACTCTTGGGCCTGAACATATCCTTGAAGGTGCTTCAGTTTCAGGGAAGCACTCCCCGGAGCAAGGGCACAGCCTAAGAAAATGCTTCTGGAATCCTTGCAGTGCTATTTCCAGGCCTAACTTGGGGTGGCACCTGCGGGCAGTTAGGGCCAATGGCGGGCTCGCACTGCCCTCTGGTGGTCACTGGCGAGCACAGCGTCGCGGATGCTGAGCCGGCAGCCTCGTCGGGGCTGCGGGCGCTGGGGGAGAACCGCGGAGCGCACTCAACTCAGATTTTCCTTCACCCAGAATGAACTGTCTATGGCTCTGGATGAGATCCTAGAAGTTTCCCCACATCCTTGTGAGGAAAGAAACCCAGCTGCATTCTGTCTGGGTCCATTTATAGGAGCCTGGAGATCTGGGGTGACAGAAATCAGGAGAGGTGGAAGGCCGGGAGAGGTTGGGAAGGACCACGAGGGGCCCTCGTCNATGAACTGTCTATGGCTCTGGATGAGATCCTAGAAGTTTCCCCACATCCTTGTGAGGAAAGAAACCCAGCTGCATTCTGTCTGGGTCCATTTATAGGAGCCTGGAGATCTGGGGTGACAGAAATCAGGAGAGGTGGAAGGCCGGGAGAGGTTGGGAAGGACCACGAGGGGCCCTCGTCCCTCCTCATCTGCGTTGGGGAGCATGGTTTCCAGCGGGAAGGATGGAGGCAGGGTGTCTGGGCAAAAACAGCTGGTCATGGGTGACCTTTCTCGTGACCTTGAGGATATTTTCTCCCTTTGTAACCTACACCCAGTTGACTGCACCAAGCTCAAGCACGCATCGTGACATATTCTTACACATGGTTATACTTGGGTACCCACCCCCCAGATCAGGATGATTTTTAAAAACAGTCAGATCATGCCCCTCTCCTGCTTTAAACTTTCTGGTGTCTTCTCACTGGAGTAAGATCCAAACTCCAACGAGATAAAAAGTCCCACAGCCAATACGTATCAGTCCACTGCTGATGGATATTCGGTTGGTTTTCATTCTTTGCTATTACAGACAGTATTGTAGAAACTAACTCTACAGAATAAGCACGTTTACGTAAATATATCTGTACAGTCTCAGAAGTGGAATTACTAAGTCAAATTTACAAGTTGGATAAATGTGTCCAACTTTCCCTCCTTAGGATTGTACCAATTTCAGCTTCCACAAGCAATGCACAGAGCCCCACAGCTCCACCAGCACTGTAAGTCATAAAACTTTCGAATTTTTGTCACTCTGGTGTGAAAAATGGTGTCTCAATATATCTGCATTTCTCTTATTATGAATGAACTTGAGCATCTTTGTGTACATTTAAGAACCAGTTGTACTTTAAAAAAAATACAAAAATGTCTGTTCACAGCCTCTGATCATTTTTTTATTTGGGTTGTTGGCCAAATGTANGGTGTGAAAAATGGTGTCTCAATATATCTGCATTTCTCTTATTATGAATGAACTTGAGCATCTTTGTGTACATTTAAGAACCAGTTGTACTTTAAAAAAAATACAAAAATGTCTGTTCACAGCCTCTGATCATTTTTTTATTTGGGTTGTTGGCCAAATGTAGAAATAATAATTTATTTCTAGGAGCTTTTTATATATTAAGGGGGATTAATGCTTGCTGTTGTCTGCGATTTGAATTTCAATTTGACTTTTGTCTCATGTTTTTATTTTTACAGTTGATTTGTAGCTGTGCTGGGTCTCTGTTGCTGCGAGGCCTTTTTTCTCGTTGGGGAGAGTGGGGGCTACTCTTCAGCTGTGGTGCACAGGTGTCTCATTGCAGTGGCTTTTCTTGTCGTGGAGAACAGGCTGTAGGGCAAGTGGGCTTCAGTATTTGGGGCTCCCGGGCTCTAGAGCCCAGGCTCAATAAGCTGTAGTGCTCGGGTCTAGTTGCCCCTCGGCATGTGGGAACTTCCCAGACCAGGGATCGAACCAGCATTTCCTACATTGGCAGGTGGATTCTTTACCACTGAGCCACCAGGAAAGCCTTACTTACATTTTTCAGTAAGTTTTTTAAGGTGGTGAAATTTCTCAATTTTTTTTGCAAGCACAATGTCTTATTCAAATATGTCTCATTCAAATATGTGTCTGTTGTGCCTGGGACACTGCCAGTGCATTGTAGATATTCGATTAATATCTGATGGAAAAAATGTCCACTCACTTGAATGGTTGATTTTCTGAGTAGACATCTGAGCCCATGTGATATTACTACTACTAATACTATTTATTATGTGCTATATATGTTGAGATGCTCTTGGCTGCAGATAACTAAGGAAGAACAAACTCAAAATATTTCAACCATCAGGACACTTTAATCTCACATAATAAATTTAACCTATCTTTCCTAAGCAGTTATCCTTCTAAGAATTAACCAATGCTCAGGCAATAGAAATCTTTGTTGAATCATTCTTGCCACATCTTTTACCCCAAGTGTGTGAATTATTGTCTACATATGAAGCCAAGTTAGAGGAAACAGAGTCCAGGGATAGAGACAAAGAGACTGAATTTCAAAGAATTTAAAGACACTTGTTGAATTCTGCATTTGGGGTGTTGGTGGTGATGGGGTCTGAGATCCTGAAAGGTTCCTGAACCTTTCAGTCAAGTAGGCCAAAGACACCTTTTTTTTTTAATCCACTTTGATGGTATTTATGCCATTTGCAACTGAAAAATCCCTATGTTAGCTCTCTGATTTCTAAATCCCTTGTGAAACAAATACCTTCAGCCCTGGAGGTTGACCTGAAGACTTCTTTGATTCTCTGTCCTTCTGCTGAGCTGGCCAGGAAGTTCTGTTGTCATGCTCAGACTTCCAGAAGGCCAAGGGCTTTTGTTTGGGAGTACTGCATAGTCCAGTTACTCTACTTCTAAGAGTGTCCCAGAGGGCTGCAAGATACTTTTGGATAAACAGTGAAGGCAAGCAGTCTGGGACTACTGAATCTTAGCTACCCATCCATTCGTCCATCCATGTATCCATCCATCTACCCACCATCCATCCATGCATCATCCAACATTCATTAATTGCCATCTCTCTTACAGAATGAGAGAGATAGTGTCTTTACCCACTGAGAGCTCCGAGTCATCTGCTGCTAAGTCACTTCAGTCGTGTCCGACTCTGTGCAACCTCATAGATGGCAGCCCACCAGGCTCTCCCGTCCCTGGGATTCTCCAGGCAAGAACACTGGAGTGGGGTGCCATTTCCTTCTCCAATGCATGAAAGTGAAAGTGAAGTCGCTCAGTCGTGCCCGACTCTTAGCGACACCATGGACTGCAGCCCACCAGGCTCCCCCGTCCCTGGGATTCTCCAGGCAAGAGTGCTGGAGTGGGGGGCCATTGCCTTCTCTGAGTCATCTAGTTATCTAGAATTCAGAATGAAACCCTTACCGGCTGTGGACCGTCAGCACCAGCCTTCGACAGTCAGTCATCACAAGAGAGCAGTAGTTGACCACCTCGGCAGTTAATTTCAGGACTGAGGGACAGGTCTGCTTCACCCAAACCTCTTTCTCTGTGGACAGCTGAGAGTCTACTATTAGCTGCTAATGGAAGCCTTTTAAAACAAAATGTATTTTTTATTAGTAAATTTGCTCTTTGTTAAACTCTAAACAGAATTTTTCTTGACAGCAGTTTTTTTTTCTTTTTTGAGTATTTGGAGGTCGGACTATTTTATTCTTTTTTTCAAATTGTTGAAGTATAGTTGATTTACGGTGCTGTGCCAATCTCTGCAAATCAGCAACGTGCCTCAGTTGTACACAGATACACATCCTTTGTTTAGATTCTTTTGCATTATGGGTTATCACAGGATGCTGAATATTGTGCTGCACATTAGGACCTTGTTTATCCAACTCTAAATGTAGTAGTTTGCATCTACCGACCCCAGATTCCCAGCCTGCCCCTCTCCCCTCCACCCTTGGCAACCACAACTCTGTTCTCTATCTGACAGCAGGTTGTGATGGTGGCTGGAGGGGAAGGGTGGATAGCACGTGATTACGAGTGGGTACCTAAGTGGCCAGGGTGTCGATGGGAAAACAGGGAGGATCCGGGAGTGTTCACATCACTGACTCCCTGGGTGGCTCTGCTCCAGTCTCTCTCTCTTCTCCAGCCAGACGTCAATTCACCCAGTACAACTCCTCCACTCATCAGAAGAAACCTAAGTTGGCAGATTATAGTGAGGTTGACCCATGTTTTCAGCAGCTAACTCGGGATTCTTTACCTCCATTTAACCATCTGTCCATCTAACCATTATACCATTCTTGCAATCACGTATCCAACCATCACAGTATTACTGTCAATCACCCATCAACCATTAGTCATTCTATCCAATTACTCATTCAAATACTCATCCATCCATTTAGCCACTCACTCACCTACTTAACCATCTATCCATCTTTCCATCTCACCATGTAACCATCCATTCATCCAGACAAGCATCCACCCATCCATCTCACCATCTATCAGTTATCTATCCAATCATCCAACCACTCATAATCTATATAACCATCTACCTAGTCATCCCAAGAGTTATCCACCCATTTATTCACCCATTCTCCAATCACCTAACCAGCCACCTACCCACCCAACTATTTAAATATCTATTCATCCATTTCTACAAATACTCCATTCACCCAGCCAATTACCTTACTATGATTTCAATTCTACTTCCGTCCTTCTTTCTACCTCATCTATAGTTCAGCTTAGTCGCTCAATTGTGTCTGACTCTTTGCAGCCCCATGGACTGCAGCATGCCAGGCCTCCCTGTCCATGACCAACTCCTGGAACTTGCTCAAACTCATGTCCATTGAGTCAGTGATGCCATCCAACCATCTCATCTTTGTCATCCCCGTCTCCTCCTGCTTTCTATCTTTCCCAGNATTGTGTCTGACTCTTTGCAGCCCCATGGACTGCAGCATGCCAGGCCTCCCTGTCCATGACCAACTCCTGGAACTTGCTCAAACTCATGTCCATTGAGTCAGTGATGCCATCCAACCATCTCATCTTTGTCATCCCCGTCTCCTCCTGCTTTCTATCTTTCCCAGCATAAGGGTCTTTTCCAATGAGTCAGCTCTTCGCATCAGGTGGCCAAAGTACTGGAGTTTCAGCTTCACCATCAGTCCTTCCAGCGAATACTCAGAACTGATGTCCTTTAGGATGGACTGGTTGCAGTCCATGGGACCCTCAAGAGTCTTCTCCAACACCATAGTTCAAAGGCATCAATTCTTTGGCACTCAGCTTTCTTTATGGTCCAGCTCTCACATCCATACACGACCACTGGAAAAACCGCAGCTTTGACTAGGTGGACCTTTGATGGCAAAGTAATGTCTCTGCTTTTTAATATGCTGTGTTGGTTTGTCATAGGAACCTCATCTATAATGGGATTCCAATTTGTGTTACCATCCACTCTGTGGGTTGATTCCAAGAACATCATTCCATGCTTGATTTGGGGGGAAACAGATGAAACAAACAGCACCTGGCCCCAGGGAGCTCAGTGCCTAAAGGAGTCTATCTCACTGTTGGTGACGGCTTCCCATGTATCAGATTCTAGCTCTGCGACTCCAATCATCAGGTTGTTTTCCCATCTCCACTGACGTGGATGCCAGCCAATTGAAGACCCTGGATTTCACCAACATGAATAGAGGGAGGAGCTTATACTTGGGCTTAGCATCCAAGCAAGTGGATCCAGGCTCTGCTGGGAACTCTGTGGGCAGCAACAGAGCTCAAGATGCCCTGGGAACTCCTCCGGATGTCCCTTCCTGTTTCCCACACCGAATCCTTGGTGCATCCCCTGGAAAACAAACTCCTACCGTTGGCATGGAGATCAGTTCTACTTCCATAGTGAAAGCGAAGTTGCTCAGTCTTGTCCGACTCTCTGCGACCCCATGGACTGTAGCCTATCAGGCTCCTCTGTCCATGGGATTTTCCAGGCAAGAGTGCTGGAGTGGATTGCCATTTCCTTCTCCAGGGGATCTTCCCAACCCACGACTTGAACCCGGGTCTCCCGCATTGCAGGCAGACGCTTTACCGTCTGAGCCACTAGGAAGGCTCCTTAGCACCCCCAAATTCTTTTACTAGTAGCTCACTGACTCCTCCTTTGGAGAACCAGCTCTCTCCAACTTTCTGCTCGTGAGAGATTGAACCCTAAATCCAGCTCCATGGATAGCTCATGACTCAGGTTTGGCCAATGAGACACAATCCTGGGGCTCTTGTTGGAACCTCAAGGTAGAAGCAGCTCTTTCTACTGGTGTGGTTTTGCTGAAAGATTCTTGGAGCCATTTTTGCCACAACAGGGAAGAGCCTGCCTGAGAAGTAAAACCACCCAGGAGAAAGTCACTTGACCACCAGGACCCATGCTTGATTTGGGGGGAAACAGATGAAACAAACAGCACCTGCCCCCAGGGAGCTCAGAGCCTGTCTCACTGTTGGTGATGGCTTTCTGTGTATCAGATTCTAGCTCTGAGACTCCAATCATCAGGTCGTTTTCCCATCTCCACTATAGGATCCAGCTATGCCTGAAGACATATGGACTAAAGTTCCTGGAGACACTTTTTTTTTGGCTTAAGCCAATTTGAGTTGGATTTTATACTTCTGCAACGAAAGAGGAAAAGACCAACATATTCAGAAGCCGCAAAGGTGGTCATCAAGTAGTGACAGCCTACCCCACTTCAAAATGTAAACGTGGTTTTATTTAATGCCTCTTTCCGTCGCAAAATACCACCTCCTCCCCAGGGTCCCCTCTTCCCAGAAAACAAGATGGCAGCATAAGGCACGTGCACTGTCCACATGATGCCAGGTTCTTAAAATAGGCAACAGTCTTTCCCCACTGCCCCGAATCGCCTCCTTCACCAGTCCCCCCAAAGCACACCTCGGAGCAGAGAGGCTTCAGTTAGAACTGTGCACCGCTAAACATGCCAGCTGAGAAAACAAAAAAACCAACAGCTAAGAGAACCGACGACACAGGACAAGAGCATAAGAGCGGAGTAATGAAATCAGTCCATAAATTAAAGTGGGGAAAAAAAAGCCTGTTCCCTTCTCATCACCAGCCCTCCCCCAAGTCAGCAACTCCTTGCTTTTGTTTTGTGAGTCTTGCAGAACAGTCTGGACTCTGAGCCAGTGCTCTTCTCCAAAGTTAAATATTCCAAAGCCACTGCTGGGTGCCCTGTTTCTCAGAACCTATGTTGGGACTGAAAGGACAACTTCTGAGGTGGTCACTGGACACCTCTTGGCTGGAGGGACCCTGCCTGGTGTCCAGCATCTGGCGAGGGCGGCGGGGAAAGCCAGGGGCCTGGGCTGGTGGGCTGCATCTCTGACGGCAGGTGGCGAGGCCACGGGTGCTGCTATAAATACTCCAGCTCCAGGGCGTGCCTCAGCGCCTCCAGGTCCGCGTGGCAGGATATCCTCCAGAAAGGCATGTTGTGCTGGAACACAGAACCGAGGACACATGGTTACGGCTCTGCTGGCACCTCCTGCAGCCCTGCTGGGCCCCACACCTGTGGCGAGAGCCTTCGGAGGAGTCACCGAGCCAACACATCATGGTGGACCCTACCCCCTACCCCCCCCCCCCCCCCCCCCCCC
>SJYA01001860.1:95327-117754 GCA_006410615.1 Neotragus moschatus | reverse complement strand
GGCCCCCCCCCCCCCCCCCCCCCCCCCCACAATGTGATCAGTAGCCATGGCTCTGGTCATCCCTTCTACTTCTTTGGAGCCTGTTATTTATTTTTTGGCTTTGCCCAGTGTCCTGGGAAAAATCTTTGTGCCCCAACAGCGATGGAACCTGTGCCCACTGTATTGGGAGTGTGGAGTTTTAATCCCTGGACTACCAGGGGAGTCCCCTTCTAAGCCTCTTCTGATGCCTCATCCTGCACTGTCTGACATGTAGACCAACTGACCCCTTTCCCCTCCGTCAGGACCGCTGTGGTCTCGATGTGTCAAAAGTGACGGTCACTCAGCTGTGTCTGACTCTTTGCGACTCCACGGACTATAGCCTGTCAGGCTCCTCTGTCCGTGGAATTCTCCAGGTAAGAATACTGGAGTGGGTTGCCATTCCCTTTGCCAGGGGATCTTCATGACCCAGGGATCAAACCTGAGTCTCCTGCACCGCAGGTGGATTCTTTACCGTCTGAGCCATCATGAGAGCGGTGCACAGACATGGCATCAAATCACACAGCAGGAAAGCGATTCCGTCTTAAAAAGGTGTTCTCAGTCATGATACTTCAGATAGAAAGTCTTGGCCAGATGCTACAGTGTCTTCAGCCCCTCCCTGACACTCACTAATTTCCATGTGAACAGACAGGGCTGGTTGCAGAGACTGTTTTTATCTTTTCTTTACAGCAGGTGATGCTTGCTCTGTGTTACTGTCATGCAATGAGGTTTTTCATTTTAAACGTAAGTGCGCTGACTGAAAGGGAAACATGAAGTAGATAACAGGACAGGCGGCATGCAGATACAGCAGAAGCAATTGGTGTAAAAGTGCTATGTTGGTCACAGAAAGAAATCAGTCATTTGAAAGGAGAAATCTGTGAAACACTTCCATAGTGTGAAGGTTAAATGTTTAAGATTGTCCTTGTCAAAGCTCTGCTCTACCTTCATTAGCTGGGTGACCTTAAGTGATTTACTCTGCTGCTTGTCTGAAAAATGGGGATAATACTTGATGTACACCATGTCTATCTTGTTTTTCAAATGAGGAGACCGAGGCACACAGAGATTCTGTCTGATTCCAGAGAAAAAACTTGACTACATGTTCATCACCAGAAAACGTAACCACTGACTAAAGCTGATGCCTGTCCAACAGCCATCCTCCTCCTTCCTGCTTCCAGAACCCTGAATTTGGCAGCACTGTGCCAGAGAGGTAAGTAACGGGTGAATTATGATTATATAAGTAAGCTATGACAACCCCAACCCTGTTTGTCAGGGATTTGTCCTGTATCCCTCTTGACTTGTGAGCCACTGAAGCCAATGGGGAAGTTGGCTGGGGGCATCTGGGAAAGATTTTCCTCGTGGTTAGAGAGAAGCACCTGAGAACTCTTTTCTCCTTACTTTTCCTTTTCATTTGAATGCTGGCATGTTAGTATGTGATGTCCGGAGCTGTGGCAGCTGTTTTGAGATCATGAGGCAACATAGCAGAAATGAAAAAGCCAAAGATGATTAGAAAGGTAGAGCAAAATGATGGAAAGGAATACTTGGCGAATTTTTGGACCCACTGAGACAACCCAGGGTACACCTACTTCTAATCTTGTTAGCTGAGCAAGTGTTTAAGTCTTCATTACAGCTAAAAGATACTGAGCCTCCTCAAGACAGTCAGTGACCTTCAGTTATCTATTGAGTGAACAGGGGATGCTTGGTGAACATATATGAATGCCCCCAGTTCCGTGGTAGATCTGCTGCCTTGTGAGGTGGTTTGCCCACAGGGTAGAAACTGTACAAGTGTCCTTTTGGTTCCAGGAGCACAGTAAACCCTTTCTTGCCTCTGGGGGCTCTGCACTTTTGATAGCTGGGTCAGGGCAGGCGTCTCCGGAGGGGTGACATTTAAGTAGGCCCCAGAGAATGGGAAGGCAGGGGCCATGCAAATATTGGGGGGAAGTAGTCAAGGCTGAAGACACAGCAAGTGCAAAGGCCCTGAGGAGGGTCTGAGCTTGGAAAGTCATGTTCACTGCTGCCTAGCATGCCTCTTGGCCCACAGTGGGCACTTAATATTCATGGAATGAAGGAAAAAAGGAAGGGAGGCAGAAGACGACGGAAGGAGAGTTTCTCAAAGCAAAGTTCTCAATGGACACATCTTTTTCTCTTTTGCCCAAAGGAAGCAAAAAATGATCCATCGTGGGCAACAGATACCATCTCTTTAATGCCTTTCAGCTCCCCCACCCTCCTTCTCTCAGCCTGGCTGAGCCTTTCATTCTCTGCAAAGATGGATGTTGGTGGCTGCCTGACCAATCCAGTCCCTCCTTAAACAATGTAATTTATTTTTCTGGGAGGAAATGAGCAAAGGGGAAGAGATTGTCTCAGCAGCCTCCCTCCCAGGCCTGGTGGTTGCAGAGCCCGGGCGGATTTATCACTTGTGGAGAGGTGGAGACAAATGACCCGCTAAAATGGAGATATTAACAACACTGTCAGCTGAAACAGCTGAAGCCCCCCGTCCTGTCGCCGTATTTCACACTGCTCAGGTGTCCGGCGGCCTGGGCTAATGAGGCCCATCCATCAGGCCAGGAGAGCTGCTGGCGCACAGGGCTGCTCATTAACGGCTGGGGCTGCTGCTTCAGACACTGGTGGGCATTTTCAGGGGAGCTTGGCGTATGGGGGTGGTGTGCCCTAGTCTTCTTTGGTGGACTCCACTCTCTTCTGACCAGCTCGGGGGTGCGGAACAACAGTGTTTGAAACTCCTAAGTCCACCTCCTTCCTACCAGGTGTTTGGCACAAAACACATAGCAGTTTACGTGTGCCAGCTGCGTGACCTCAGTTCAGTTCAGTCGCTCAGTCGTGTCCAACTCTTTGTGACCCCATGAATCGCAGCATGCCAGGCCTCCCTAACCATCACCAACTCCCGGAGTTCACTCAGACTCACATCCATCGAGTCAGTGATGCCATCCAGCCATCTCATCCTCTGTCGTCCCCTTCTCCTCCTGCCCCCAGTCCCTCCCAGCATCAGAGTCTTTTCCAATGAGTCAATTCTTCACATGAGGTGGCCAAAGTACTTGAGCTTCAGCTTTAGCATCATTTCTTCCAAAGAAATCCCAGGGCTGATCTCCTTCAGAATGGACTGGTTGGATCTCCTTGCAGTCCAAGGGACTCTCAAGAGTCTTCTCCAACACCACAGTTCAAAAGCATCAATTCTTCGGCGCTCAGCTTTCTTCACAGTCCAACTCTCGCATCCATACATGACCACTGGAAAAACCATACCCTTGACTAGACGGACCTTTGTTGGCAAAGTAATGTCTCTCCTTAAGTAAATTAACCTCTCTGAGTCTCAAACATGTCCTCTATAAAATGAAGAGGGATGGTACCCACTTTGCAGGGGGAGGGGCTTTGGAGGGTTAAATAAAATGATGACATCAGTAATAAAGAGTAGTGGGTAACCAACCTGGACAGCATGTTAAAAAGCAGAGACATTACCAACAAAGGTCCGTCTAGTCAAAGCTATGGTTTTTCCAGTGGTCCCGTATGGGTATGAGAGTTGGACTGTGAAGAAAGCTGAGCACCGAAGAATTGATAGTTTTGAACTGTGGTGTTGGAGAAGACTCTTGAGAGTCCCTTGGACTGCAAGGAGATCCAGCTAGTCCATCCTAAAAGAGATCAGTCCTGGGTGTTCATTGGAAGGACTGATGCTAAAGCTGAAACTCCAGTATTTTGGCCACCTCGTGCAAAGAGTTGACTTATTGGAAAAGACTCTGATGCTGGGAGGGATTGGGGGCAGGAGGAGAAGGGGATGACAGAGGATGAGATGCCTGGATGGCATCACTGACTCGATGGACATGAGTTTGAGTGAACTCCAGGAGTTGGTGATGGACAGGGAGGCCTGGTGCGCTGTGGTTCATGGGGTGGCAAAGAGTCAGACACAACTGAGTGACTGAACTGAACTGAAGTTTAGCTCAAATGAATACTTTTATATTTCTAATTTTTTAGTAATGACTTTCACCTTAAAATCCATTTCCTTGATATTAACACAGCTGCACTGGCTTTCACTGTTAGTATACATATGAACACTTTTTTCTGTATTTTCCAACTGTTCTCTATATTAGGAATCTTTCACATTCAGCCAGCTTTAGAAAAAAAAAAAACGGTCAGAAAATCACCGACTTTGAAATTGTGCTTCACTCCCATTTATTGTGATGACATTTGGCTTTTTTGATATCAGTTTACTTTGTGTCTTCTATTTGTCAGACTTCTGTTTTCTTTTATAAACTTCTTTGCTTCATTTTTAAAAATGTATTTATCTTTGGCTGTGTCGGGTCTTATTGCCATGAGGGCTTTTCTCTAGCTGGAGGGGCAGGGGCTACTCTTCAGGGGCGGCGTTCAGGCTTCTCGTTGCAGTGGCTTCTACTGTTGTTGACCACGGACTCAGGGCGAGTGCACTCAGTAGGTAAAGCTCCCGCGCTAGAACACGGGCTCAGCAGTTTTGATGCTCGGGCTCAGTTGCTCCGTGGCATGTGGGATCCTTCCGGACCAGGGGTCAGACCTGTGTCTCCTGCACTGGCAGGTGGATTCTTTACCACTGAGCCACCAGGGAAACCCCCTCTTCTTTGCTTATTTTTAATTAGATTCTTTGCTCAATCCATCTTCCCCCTTTGTTATGTGCAAATTCAGACTCCTGTTTTCTTTCTCTTCTGGCTCCCCTGGAGAGAGACCCTCCTCNCTTGGACTGCAAGGAGATCCAGCTAGTCCATCCTAAAAGAGATCAGTCCTGGGTGTTCATTGGAAGGACTGATGCTAAAGCTGAAACTCCAGTATTTTGGCCACCTCGTGCAAAGAGTTGACTTATTGGAAAAGACTCTGATGCTGGGAGGGATTGGGGGCAGGAGGAGAAGGGGATGACAGAGGATGAGATGCCTGGATGGCATCACTGACTCGATGGACATGAGTTTGAGTGAACTCCAGGAGTTGGTGATGGACAGGGAGGCCTGGTGCGCTGTGGTTCATGGGGTGGCAAAGAGTCAGACACAACTGAGTGACTGAACTGAACTGAAGTTTAGCTCAAATGAATACTTTTATATTTCTAATTTTTTAGTAATGACTTTCACCTTAAAATCCATTTCCTTGATATTAACACAGCTGCACTGGCTTTCACTGTTAGTATACATATGAACACTTTTTTCTGTATTTTCCAACTGTTCTCTATATTAGGAATCTTTCACATTCAGCCAGCTTTAGAAAAAAAAAAAACGGTCAGAAAATCACCGACTTTGAAATTGTGCTTCACTCCCATTTATTGTGATGACATTTGGCTTTTTTGATATCAGTTTACTTTGTGTCTTCTATTTGTCAGACTTCTGTTTTCTTTTATAAACTTCTTTGCTTCATTTTTAAAAATGTATTTATCTTTGGCTGTGTCGGGTCTTATTGCCATGAGGGCTTTTCTCTAGCTGGAGGGGCAGGGGCTACTCTTCAGGGGCGGCGTTCAGGCTTCTCGTTGCAGTGGCTTCTACTGTTGTTGACCACGGACTCAGGGCGAGTGCACTCAGTAGGTAAAGCTCCCGCGCTAGAACACGGGCTCAGCAGTTTTGATGCTCGGGCTCAGTTGCTCCATGGCATGTGGGATCCTTCCGGACCAGGGGTCAGACCTGTGTCTCCTGCACTGGCAGGTGGATTCTTTACCACTGAGCCACCAGGGAAGCCCCCTCTTCTTTGCTTATTTTTAATTAGGTTCTTTGCTCAATCCATCTTCCCCCTTTGTTATGTGCAAATTCAGACTCCTGTTTTCTTTCTCTTCTGGCTCCCCTGGAGAGAGACCCTCCTCTGAATTTCTGAAGATGGATTCAGCTTTCTCCCGCAGCCCCAGGGAGGAGTAACCGTATCTGCTTTGGGCTATTGAGGCTAACTCTGCACGGTTCCTCTGCAGGCACCCTTGGTGTCTGTCCTCTGCAGGTGTGATGGATTAAAAAGGCAGCTCAGAGAGGGTTGCACTGGCTGAAGGCCACACAGCCAACAATGGCAGAGCTGGGATTCAGAGCAAAATACACTCCCCTGGCCACTTGTTTCTGTGAGAGCCAGGTGGCTGTAGGGTGAGGCGAGGGAGGCACCTCCAGGACTCCCCTGGAGGTCAGGGGTTAAGACTCTGCGCTTCCACTGCAGGGGGCATGGGTTCGATCGCTGGCTGGAGAACTAAGATCTCAAAAAAAAAAAAAAGGACTCCCTTAGTCTATCAAGAGGCATCTCTGTCAGCTCCCCCTTCTCCCGGCTAAGGGAGGGCGACCCTAGACAGGCAGTTCTCAAAGCAGCAGCCTGCCCCCTAGGAGTGACTGTGAGTTTTGACTGTTGTCATGATTGAGGGGCACTACACGTGGGGCAGGTGCTTCATCCCACATACCTTAAGACTTGAGTGATTTTCAAATGTTCTGCCAGGTATTTAAGTACAAACGCATTCATAATAACCCAGGTGGAGACCCTTAAGTCCACTTTGTCACATAAATAGAGTATCTTTCACATGCTTTCAATCAACGTTTTCCAGGGCTGCAATTACTGTGTGAACGGGAGAAGCCTATGTTCTGTTTTACTCCGAACCTAACCACGGGCTGCTCTGCGGTTTGGAGAGATCACGTGACGGCTGCTGCGGCTCGATGGCTTTGTGAGTGGCCGAGACTGCACACGCGTGACCCCCTGCATTTCCTGAGCTGCGTCCTCAGTGACAGCACTTTTGGGTGCAAGGCTCTGTGCTCAAACGTTTCCCTACTGGAGCACACGTTACTGTGAGTATAAATACGTGTGTGTGCTCAGTCGTGTCCAGCTCTTTTCGACCCTATAGACCGTAGCCCGCCAGGCTCCTCTGTGCATGGGGTTCTCCAGGCAAGAATACCGGAATGGGTTGCCGTGCCCTCCTCCAGGGGACTTCCTGACCCAGGGATTGACCTCACGTCTCTCATGTCTCCTGCATTAGCAGGTGGATTCTTTACTACTATCGCCACCTAAGGAACCCTTGAGTACAAATGNGCTCACCGCCGACGTTGTTCTTGTAGGTGTTGTACATCTCCTTCACCCGCCGGTAGCGGAAGGCCAGCTTCCTCATCCAGTCCACGCCGCCGTGCACGCCGGAGCCCAGGCACAGGCTGGCTCCCGGGGCCGAACTGTGGAAGCCATCGGCGGAGAAGTTGTAGGTGCTGGGGAGGCGGCAGAGGGAGAAGAGACAGCGTTACTGTGGGGAGGCGGGAGCTTCTCACCAGGAGACCCGTGGGTGGGCTTATGTTTGACTGTGTCCCCGAACGTGCGAGGATGCTCTGAGTATCTGCGTTCTGGGAGGAGCAGCATCAGGGCTTTCATTAACTTCCCCAACAACGGTGGCATCCTGTGCTCGTGCCAAGTCGGCATCCATTCTCTTTCCTTCTGGTATCAAAGAACTGTTTTTTCTTTTTTTGAGGGGCAGTCATTCTGTTCCCTGCATGCAGTGGCCAAGCCAAGGAAAGCACTTTGATCCCCAAATCTGCCCTGCCTCACATGCCTCGAAAGGCCTGGCGGCTAACCCTTTCTTCCTCTGCTGTGAGCATCCCTGTATCTTTCCCTAGGCATGCCCCACGCTAATTTTACCTTTTAAACTAGGCAGTCAGACTTCTCTGGTCCAGTGGTTGGGAATCCACTTGCCAGTGCGGGGGACACAGGTTCAATCCCTGGTCCCAGAAGATCCCACGTGCTATAGAGCAGATAAGCCCCCCCAGGCCACAGCTACTGAGCCTGCAGTCTAGAGCCTGTGCTCCGCAACAGGAGAAGCCGCCTCAATGAGAAGCCTGCGCTCTGCGAGGAGGAGTAGCCGCTGCTTGCCCCAACTGGAGAAGGCCTGTGCACAACGCTGAAGCCAAAAATGAAAAAACCAGGCAGAGTCGATTGCTGGTACTTTGCAGACTGAACCCTCCACCAGCATGGAGCATGCCCTGGGGACATGTCAGAGCATCACAGGGAGTGAATGACAGGAGTGGCAGCTGGGAACCAGAAGGGGGAATTGTGGGCGATTCGTCACCCACAGCAGCTACAGCGTGGGACGGAAGACCCCAGCTCTCACGGAACACCATTTTCTTTCCCTCCACCGGAAGCCTGGTGCAGGTCTGCAAAATCACGGCACAAGGCAACATGTGGACCAAAAACTTCCAAAGTGAAGGTCTCTTCAGAGAGAAAAAGCCTGGGGGTGGGGAGCAGTTCAGCGTGGTACCGGGGCCTCTCTTGGCTGACCTTTTTCTCTTCCTGTTATTTTGTTGCTTCTGGATTGTCTGTGATGGGTTTGAGGGTGGGGATAAGATGCACTAGGAATGAAACGACACTGGGGAATTTCACCTTAAGATCCCCAGTTCAACGCAAGTGCTGCGACAGAGAAAAGGGACTTTGGAAATGGGAAGCGCTGGGTCATTCTCTCCTGTGCGTGGGGCTCGGCCTGAATATCAAACTGGTGACAACAAAACCCCGGCAGGATCCACAGAGATGCCTTGCTGATGCCTCAACTTGGAAAGCTAATTGCACCCCTGGGGCAGGCGGCCCAGGAGGACACTGACCGGGGTGACTTAATGCGAAAGGGCTCAGCTGCAAACGCTGGGCTTCTCTCCAGAGGAGGCTGGACGGACAATCCCAGAGATACCAATGGGCTGACAGAAGCTGTTCTTCAGACAAATTCTTGCCCATATGGCCATAAACACACGCACACACATTTCACCTGGGTCATTTTTCACAGACATTTGTGAGTGTGTACAAGATTGGAAGCAAGTAAGTCATAATATCAGCGAGTGGTGAGTTGGAGGTAGTAGATTCGAATAGGGGTGATCACAGTCTCTGCTCTGTTCTTTACTGAATTACTCAGGTTTAAAAAGATGAGGCATTCCTTGGTGGTCCAGTGGTTAGGATTCCATGCTTTCATTGCTGAGGGTGTGGGTTCAGGGGGTCAGGGAACTAAGATCTCCTAAGCTGTGTAGTATGACCAAAAAAAAAAAAGAAAAATACAGATTGTGTGTAATTAACTTGTTCGAGCACTAGCTTGATAATGTATTTAACATCCTAACTTCTAAGATCTTGAGAAGACTACTAAAAAACGTTTTCTGCATGGAGATAAGATGTGGCAGTTCTAACAACTTGTTTGCGTGACTCTGGTCTGACACCTGCGTCTCCTAGAGGCTCTCGGGTTAATCCGCCCACTGCCGTTCTGTGTAGCAGACTCTCTTCCCCATCAATCCTGAACTGCAAGGGAGCCTCCCCAGCGGGTCTGGTGCTGTGGCTGCTGGCCCCAGAAGTCCTGCACAAGCTGGGACCATCTCCCCTGAGGACTGGAAGGTGAAATTATGGAGTCCTTCCTCTTTCCCAGGAAAGATGCTGGTGGATTTGTTACACAGAGGAGCTGCTGTCGCTTTTTTCTCAGCCCCTCCCTTGGGTGGCGGTGATCAGGGGCTAAAGAGAAATAAAATACGCCCAACTAGTACAAGGGAGCAGACAACATCTAATCAAAGGGACAGAGAGCCATTTAGTAAGGATTACTCACTGTGCTGGGCACTTTCCGAGCACAGTCTTAACCTGATGAGAAAGAGGCTACGTGACTTTATCCCATCAGGGCTCCTCTTTTCTAGAACCGACACTTTTTCTTTTTCCACCTGAGAATTTTGCTTTATTGGGTGTTTGGATAAGTACAAGGTTACTTCTTATCTGAGTGCCCACCACTAAGTCTAATGTTAAATGGAAATCATTACATAGCTTGTTGTATATAAGGTCTCTTACTATGAATAGCCTGATGAGTGGTATTCAACTATAATTTTTTTTTTTTTACATATGTTGGGAAAATATGTATTTTTTATGAAAGTCAGCGGATTTGATAAATTACAATACAAAGACCATGTCCCTAGGAAGACAGATTATAAGAGGGAATGTTCATAAGCTTTGAAATTACAGATGTTGTTACTAAGGAGAATCATATGCCCCAAGAACCCACGCTTTAAATTGCCACATGCTCCTTCGTCTCTACTGTCAAGGTTCTCATCTTGCTAGAGAATTTTGTTTTTTCATTTAATTTCTATCAACTTCTTTTTCTTTTTCTTTTTTTTTTTAGAGTCGGTGGAAGAACAGCTTCAGACCACTTCCCATCCAGTGGTCTGAGCACCGCAGTCTCCAATGAGGAGCCGCTGGGCAGGCACAGAGGGTGTCTGTGTGACTTTAGACCCATCTGTGACCTTGGTTGAGTGGCAGTGAACTTGGGTGCTGGAGCATCCATTCACCCTCACATTTCTCCTTTTTAAAAGTGGCTTGTTCTTTTGCAAACTCTTCTGGATCCCTGGAGAAGCAGAGCTCAGGCACGACCTCCTGGGTACTCGCGGGAGATGGTACCGCGCATGTGCAGGACTTCCCGGACCAGTACCCACCGCATCAGACCCGCTGGCGAAGCTCCCTTGGTATTGCAGGGACGGCTCAGAGGAGAGTCTGTGCTACATAGAGCAGCAGCGGTGGGCGGGTTAACCCGAGAGCCTCCGGGAGAGGCAGGTGTCAGCTCTGGGATCAGTAGCCACCAGTAGCTTCTCCCTGGGTAGTGCAGAAAGGCTAGAGGATTTATTCTTGAAACACGCTGACTCGAAACTCAGAGGACACCCTGGGGAGATGGCTGGATGTTCTGCCAAGAGGTGGAGGGCAGGGTAGAGTGTCCATGAATCCTTCCTCCCCCACTCACCGGCTGTGTCAGGCTGGGCAGGTTACTTAACCTCTCTGTACCTCCTGTCCCCCAGTGTAAATGAGGATGAGAGCCACTTTTTCCTAATTGCTGTGAAGGTGCAATGAGGTAAGCCACGTGAAGCATCTGGAACAGGGCGTGGTGCAAGATAAGGACGGTACCGTTGTTACTTTTTACGTGTTTTTTTTTTTTTTTTTTAATTATATTTTGGCCAACTTTGTGGCACGTGGGATCTTAGTTCCCCGACCAGGGATCAAACCTGCGACCCCTGCCTTGGAAGCAGAGTCTTAACCATTGGTCCACCAGGGCAGTCTCAGTTTTTACTATTAACTGAGAAAAAAAGAGGGAGGGGGCATTTGATGTCTAGCACACAGTAGGCCCTTAACGGATATTTCCTGAATGAACACATGGGGAATTTGGCTCCTAGGGACAAAAACACCCTTAGATTGTGGATTCTTGAAGTGAGGTACCAGCAGCTCAGCTCGAGTCAGGGTTCAGAGGGGCACTGCTTTCGATTCAAGCCAGCCACTACAGCAGAAAGGATAAAGACGGAGCACTGGCCGCTCATTGCTTTGAAAGGGAGAGTGGTTCCCAAGGATGACTTCATGGAAAGGACACAATTAGCCTTGATCTGGGATTTATTTACTCCATAAATTGAGCAGTCCTGGCGGGCCCTGGAGCCTGGTCCTGGCCAGGCCTGATGGCAGAGGATTTTCTGAATGGGTAATTAAAGCGAAGCAGGCGATGCCCACCGATCACTTCTAATTGAGCTGGGCTTTGAAAAGACTTGCAGGGCTCAGTAACAGACACTTTGATTTCTTTTTTTGGAGTAAGTTGGAAGGCACACCTCAGAAGCCAATGCTTAGCGAAATTACCACAAACGGCCCACAAGCAAAACATCGCTTTGGTCTCACAATACTTTTGATGGGCCGAGAAGTGCTGCATAGTGATCATTTTGATAAGCACAGATTAACAAGGGTTCTGTTTTTATAATGGGCAGGCTTGGAACATTCCTCAGCCACATTCTTCAGAAAGCTGTTCTCATTTTGAGCAGTTGGGGACCTTATTTCTGGAATTCATGTCCTAGGAGTGATTTTCCTAGAAAACCAACATACCATTAATTCAAGAAATATTTTTGAGTATTGACTGTTGATTTTATATCAAATAATATATACATATGTTAATGAGTACAGTCAATCCTGGGAAAAAGGTGTACTAAACTCTTGATGGTAGTGATTCTGGGAGGCAAGATTAGAAGTGGTGTATGACAGTTTTTACAATATGCATGCATTACTTTATTCTGTCTTTATAAGATTTTAATGCTCTATTTTTGGCCGCGCACATGCAGCTTGTGGGATCTTAGTTCTCTGACCAGGGACTGAACCTGTGCCCCCATGCATGCCTTCCTTTAGTAAGCAGGGGAAAAAAAGACCCACAAAGAGATCAGCAGGAGTAAAGTTACAGGGCACTTGTGGAAAGCTCAGCCCCAGTAATTTGAGACGATGCGTTAGAAGCTGCAGGGTCGGGAGCACGACTGTGCTTTTTGAGTTCAGAGAAATAAGTCCCAGTTATGGTGGAGGCAGGCACACCCTGGGCCCTGATAACCAGCCTCCTCTCTGTGTCCCAGTGATAGGTGAGCTTGATTCGTAATGAGAAGGAGCATTTTTGACTCCCTGAATTCCTACCTTAAATCTTGCCCATTGTCATCAGATGAGACGTCGTCCACGTGGATCTGGTCACAATCCTATGGAGAATTTGGCAAGAAGAGAAAAAGGGAGATATGTGACTGGTGAAGCTGATGCAGCCTTTGAGAGCTGATTTCATAAGCCGGAGGATGAAGGAGCACTGGGCTGGGAGTCGGGAGTCCTGAATTCTAGTCCAGACTTTGCTACTAAGTGTTGGGTGACCTTGGGTAAATCTCATCCTCTTCTGCCTTTGGTTTCCTTATGAAGGAACTGCTTGGCTGTAAGGGGTGGTGATGACTCTCTAATTGATCATGCAAACCCTGACAGTTTTGCAATGTAAAGGGGGCTGCTATTAGTAATACATTGGGAGGACTGGCACAAAATAGGACCAATCCAACCTCCCTCTGTCCCCAGGTACACTAGGACCTATGGTCACCATGGCCATACAGCAGAAGCCTTTGCTTTGTTCAAGGTGCTTCCTCTGTGTGGAGGGCTCTCTGCTGTCATCTGCTTAGTGAACCTTGCATTCTTCAAGCATCAGCTTGAGGAGATACCCCGGCCCAAGTTCCCCTCTGTGTCCTACCATCTGTGACCGTCATTTATTGAGCACTTACTATGTGCCAGGCATGTAGTCTGGGCTTCCCTGGTGGCTCAGAGGGTAAAGCGTCTGTCTGTCTGCAATGCAGGAGACCTGGGTTTGATCCTGGGTGGGGAAGATTCCCTGAAGAAGGAATGACAGCCCATTCCGGTGCTCTTGCCTGGAAAATTTCACGGACTGAGGAGCCTGGTAGGCTACTGTCCATGGCGTCACAAAGAGTCACACACGACTGAGCAGCTTCAAGCACTGGCCATTCAACGGATCCCAGTAACAAGCTGCCGGCCACCACTCATGTTCTCTTTACAGAACTACCTTAACACATGGCAGTTAAGACAGAGAGGAGGGGATGACATTGGTGGGCACGTAACCAGGTTCAGCCAATCAGAGAGACCCAGGGTCCTCTGGCCACAGTGACTGCATCAGAGATGAGGGTGTGGTCTCAGATGGACCAATGAGAACCAGTCCTGGGACTTTTGAGAAAGAGGAGCTCTCCTTTCCCTAGGGCGCTGGTTGGTGGGGTTAAGCCTGGGGCTGCTGAATGGTGGGGTTAAGCCTGGGGCTGTTAGAGGAAAGCAGGTCTGGGAGCTGGAGAGACAGATGAGGTCCGATCACATGACTCGCTCTATCCCGCTGCAACTGAGAGAAGGCCACCTTGACGCCTATAGTAGGCTGAACCACAGCCCCCCAAAGATGTGTTATGTCCTAATCCCAGGAACCTTACAGGGCAAAAGGAACTCTGTAGATGCGATTAAGTTAACCATCGCGAGATGGGGAGAGTATGCTGGTTGGATCCTGAATGTAATTACAAGGGTCCTTGCAAGTAAGAGGCAGACAGGTATTATTTGATGACAGAAATGAAAACTGGAGTGAGGTGCATTGAAGGTGGAGAAAGAGGCCACAAGCCAAGAAATACAGGTAGCTGCCAGGAGTCGAGAAAGGCAAAGAAATAGTTTCTCTCCTTAAAGCCTCCAAAAGAAACCAGCTCTGCTGACATCTTCGGCCCACTGAAATTGATTTTGGACGTTTGACCTCTACAGCTGGTGGTGTTTTAAGCCACTAAGTGTGTGGTAATTTGTACAGCAGTCACAGGAAAGGAATACACGGGCTTTTCTGTTTAAGGGAGTGGAGAGGGGTTTCCTGCATTTGGCAACCAAGAGGCGAGAGTGATGCCGGTGCCCCCAAGGAAGCCACATGCAAGTCCCACCAACCCTGTGAAGAGCTCCACCTCCAGCATAAAGTACATTCAGGTGAAAGATCTATAGGGCAAAAATCACGAGTGCGCGGTGCATGCCACCATGGTACTGGTTAGAGCTCAGGCTCTGGAATCTGATCGCCTGGGTTTAGATCCTGGATCTAACCACTGCCTAGCTGTGTGACCTTGAGCAAATGACACAGCCATCCTGAACCTCAGAGGTCAGACTGGCAAATGGAGATAACAACAGAACCTGCTTACATGGTTGACGAGAGAAAAAACACCTGGTACTACAGAAATGTTAGCTTTGATTACTGTGTTAAGATTTGTAAACAGCCACGTTTTGGTTTTTGCAAGACAATTTCAGGGAGTAGAGACCTCCTAGTAAAGACTGTTAGAGAAGACACACGTGGAATTCTGAGCTTGACCTCTGAGAAAAAAAACTGGTTGTTACATCCCTGGACTCATGACAAGCGGAGACACGCTGGGGAAAAAAATGGTGCTATGAACATTTTGAGCAGATTTATTTTACACAAGGAGGAGGCTGGAATTCATCTTTGAGGACAGGAGCTTTGCTGGGGGATAACGGAACCACCTTCCCATCACTTGTGAAAGATATACAGAGGGAACCTGGTTGTCATGGAGATACAGGGGCCAGGGTGGAGACAGTCACACCTGGGGAAGCCTGGGCGGCTTTGTGGGGATTGAGGTCAGAACCTAGAAGAAGGGGTGGTGTGGCGCTGACCCCTCCCTGGCTACCTCAAGGGGCTGTGGACAGGAAGGGGGTTTGCTGAAGCCTTTGGCTTGGAAAGAGGTTTGTGCCCAGAGTCCCTGGCCTGCTTTGCCCACAGTTCTGTGGCAATGCCAAAGTAGGACTTGGGGTCCTGTGGCATGGGACCTGGTGTGTCTGAGGTCCCTGGGGGGTGGGGCAGGGGATGCGCTCTGACATGTCTGGATGGCAGCAACAGCAGGGAGGTCACCCAGGGGCTTCCTTGGGGTTAGCCCTGGGCAGAGGGCAGCCAGACCAGACAGCAAGTGACACGTGGACGCTCAGCGGTGACCCCGACTGAGACACTCTCTGGGTAATAATGGGAAAAAAAAAAACCCTGGGAGGCACTGAATGATTACTCTTTGAGCTAGCAGACATCTGGCTGATACCTACACCGTTTCTACGTTATGATTCCACATGGCCTTTCTTCCTATGCACCCAGGATTCTTCCCTCTTGCTGGTATAATTGATCCCTGTCCCTGAGACGGCGTGCTCTTTCCTAAAGAGGAGTGATGGCATACCTCTGACTGAAAAGGTTCGATAATCACGTTCTCTAATACCTGCACGTGGTTCTTTATAGTTAGTCAATTAGAGTTAAATAGAGGAATTCCCTAGTGGGCCAGTGGTTTAGCATCTGCCTGCCAATGCAGGGGACAAGGGTTTGATCCCTGCTCCAGGAAGATCCCATATGCCACAGGGCAACTAAGCCCGTGTGCCACAACTACTGAGCCCACGCACCCTGGAGCCCAGGCTTCGCAATGAGAGAGGCCACTGCAGTGAGAAGCCCAAGCGTTGCAGCTAGAGAAGGTGCGTGTGCAGCAGTGAAGGCCCAGTGCGGCCCAAGATAAACAAATTTAAAAACTCAGTGGAAAAGTCAGTTCCTTGGGTCTATTTCATGGGCTCCATAGCCAAATGGGGCCAATGGCTACCATACTGGATGGTGTGTTTCCGTCACTGCAGAAAGTTCCACTGGACAGTGCAGCTCCAGAGGGACAAAGGAACAGGGTGGACAATTTCACTGCTGTGTTGACAGGTTCAGTTAGGGAAGAGCTTACAAGCTGGCCAGATGTATCTCATCTAGTCCAAACTGTCTTAAAACAGTAAAACATTTTTTGGAGCAACAGCCGTCTCTCTCCCTGCCTCTCTCCCTCACTTCCCCTTCCTCCCTTCTCTCTCCCTTCTCTCTCTCTCCCCGTCTCTCCAGATTTTCTGCTACTTTGAGAATTTACATGCTCTGGCAAGGCAGGGCTTGCATGCCTCTGTCCTGACCATCCACAGCCTCAAGCTCCATCTGCACTCCTCCACAGCCTCTGCTGGGTTTCCCTCACTTTACCTCATCTGGGTCCCTGTGGGCATCCTCGTTTGAGACCCCCGATCCAGAGCAATGTCATCTAGACAGAAGGATCCTAGGGCCCGCCATCCTAATAGGTTAACGAAGACTCTATTGAAAAGCCAGTGCTGACTTCCGAGACCCAGGCACCGAGGAGAAATTAATAGCAGATTTCCCCCAGTCCGTTGCTTTGCCTGAAATTGGAAAAACACCGCCCAGTGGCCCCCGGTCCTTCCTTCAGGCTTGAAAGCTGCTCTGGGGGGTCACCCAGGCTCTCGGGCCCCCCGGCAGGGTTCCCTGCACTTTCCCTGACGTCAGGGGAAAGGCGTGCGGGAAGGCTCTGGTTTTCTCATCTTCCAGGGGATTGTTGGGGGCGCTAAAGTGTGACAACAGTAGCGATCACATTTCGGGCTTAATAAAATACCATGACGCTCAGCTAGACGCTACCTCATACTCCGCCAGCTGACCTGGATCGAGTTACCTGCCGAGCCGGCATGGAGGGGAGCGGGACAGGGCGGAGGATGTGAGGATGGGCTGGGTCCTGGGGGCAAGGACCCCCGGCTCCTCAACTGGGCTGCATGGGGGGGCGGGCACCCTCACGCTGAGGATGCCAGCTTCTCACTGCCCAGGGTGCCTCTGGACTCAAAGTGTGACTATAATTTGGAGGGGGGATCTGAGCAGGAATGCCCTTCAAGACAGAGTAGGGGGTTCCTGTGGCCTTGACATTGGTGAGGCACAGTGGTGCTGAGGAACTGACGCTTTCTGACCCAGAGACACACACAGAGAGTCCTGTGCAAGGAGGCCGGTCACCCCAGAGAAGCCGGAATCACCTGCAGTTCCCTCAACTGGGTCACGGCAGAATGAACCGTGGTATATCCATTCAGGACACTCCTACCCGGCCGCTCAGAAGGAAGACGGAGATTGTCAGGCTAGTACACAGACGTCCTGCAGGGCAAAAAGCAGCAGACTAGCGAAGGAGACGGCCAGTATCCCCGGGGTCTGCCCTGATGAAAAACCCTGGGACTGCAAAGAGTCGGACATGACTGAGCGACTGAGCAGAACTGAAAAACAAAATTCTGCGCTTGTGCCATTCTGTCCGGCCACCTGTTGTATAAATAAAGTTTTATTGGAACACTGCCATGTTCATTCATTTACTTCCGGTCTGTGGCTGATTTTGCCCTGCAACGGGAGAAGTGAGTAGTTGAGACAGAGACAATTTGACCCTGAAAAACTTAAAATATTTACTCTCTGGCTCCTGACAGAAGTTTGTGGACCTCTGACTCAGACTATTACAATCACCTCTTCATTTCTACCCTCCATCTTTCCAGCCTAGTTTTCATCCAGCAGCCAGAGGGATCCTGCTAAACCCTAAGTCAGATCCTGGCCCTCCCCTGCTCAAAACCCCACAATGGCTCCCACCTCCCTCCAAGTCGTCACCATGACTCAGGTCCCACTTGTCTGCACACCCTGCCACTCATCACCAGATTCCACCTACCATCTCCCAACGCACTGCAGACATAGCCTCTGCTAGTCCTTCAACAGCCCTCATCCTCTTGCCCCAGGGCCTTTGCCCTTGCTGTGCCTTCTGTTCTGAATGCTTCCCCCTCTCTCTGTCCAGCTATCTAAAGCCTGCAAAGGTTTGTTGATGTCACTGCCTTTGTAAAAACTGTCCCAATTCTACCCCATTTCAGGACAAATGTTTCTCTGTTTCTGCAATTTGTGGGGCCTGTAGGATGAATCTAGGCCGGATACACTGGCTGATTTGTTTTATCTACCAACCTGGGAAATTGTAGTGTCCTTTTTTTTTTCAAACTGGTTTTTGCAAGGTCAGAGACTACAGCACAGACTCTGGGATCTGGGTCAAATTCTGACTCTGCTACTTACTAACAGAATGAACTGGGACAAGGTATTGAATCTTTTTGACTCTCAGCCTCTTTGTCTGTAATTGAGCTGCAGAATGGTACTTCCCACATAGAGTTTTGTAAGGACTGAATGAATCAATACAGATAGAGCACTTTGAAAAGTCCCTTGACTGTAAAAAATACCACATGCACGTTTGTCTTGATTATTGCTAGTATTACTATGGTGAATTCCATAGCCTCAAACTGAATTGAGTTCACCACTGCAAGAGGTTCATGGATGGTCAGTTCTGCTGATGAAACAATTTAGAAGCAAAGCAGAACACTGTAGTCTTCAGTCCTAATCCCATGGACACGTCAGGATGCTATACATTAATACATCTCAGGGAACAGGGCAGAAGAGAACGAGGGTACACACATTCAGTTTCATGTGGTCTTGACTTTGTAGTTGGCCTTCAAAAGCCCATCCCTGGGCTCCAGTACCAGTCCTGCCATTTCCTAGGTGTGTGATCTTGGGCAAGTTACTGGATGAGTCTCCAGTTTTTTTTTTTTTTTCTTTAATAAACTTTAAATTTTAGAATAGTTTTAGATTTATAGAAAAATTGTGAATAGTATAGGGCGTTCCCATATACCACATGCCCAGTTTCCCTTATTGTTAACATCTTATATTCAAACAGCTTGTCACAACTAATAAATATCACTATTATTAGCTACTGTCTATTTTTAATTCCGTTTTCCCATTACTGTTCTTTTCCCCTTCCAGGATCCCATCTGGGGTACCACGTTATATTTTTTTGTCTTGTCTCTTTAGGTTCTTTTGGACTGTGATAGTTTCTCAGACTTTCCCTGGTTTTGGTGACAGCTTAAAGGAATGCTGGTCAGGTATTTTGCAGAATGTCTCTCAGCTGAGATTTCTCTGATGTTTTTCTTGGGGTTAGACTGGGGCTAGGGGTTTTGGTGAGGAAGATCACAGAGGTAAAAGTGCCACTCCCAACACGTCACACCAAGGGGATGCTCTATCAACATGACGTAACACTGGTGATGCTGACCTTGATCGCCTGGCTCAGCCAGTGTTCCTCAGGTCTCTCCACTGTACAGCTGTCTCTTCTCCCCCACTTACTTATTTATTCAATCATTTATCAGTGTCAGTATGGACTCACGGGTACTTTATACTTAGGGTTGTGTGGGTGCTTGGTCGCTCAGTCACGTTTGACTCTCTGTGACCCCATGGACTGTGGCCTGCCAGGCTCCTCTGTCCATGGAACTTTTCAGGCAAGAATACTGGAGAGGGTTGCCATTTCCTGCCCCAGGGAATCTTCCTAACTGAGGGATCGAACCCGTATCTCTTGTATCTCCTGTATCGGCAGGCAGATTCTTTACCACTGTACCACCTGGAAGCCCATACTTAGGGTTAGATGCTATGTTATTTGTTTTGTACTCAAATTGTTCCAGCTCGAACCACTGGGAACTCTTTCTGGTCAGCTCTTGTATCTCTATGACGTACCCCATCATCACGGGGATTTGTGAGTATGTTCCTAGTTTGGGGCACTGTGAGATGCTCCATGTCACCAAGTGTCTTTGCTGTCCCAGCCCTAGAATCAGTCTCATATCCAAGGAGCCCTGGCTCCTTTCACTGGAAAATTGTGTTTAGAAGCCAAGATCTGGGTGCTAGGTATGCTAGTTGCCTCGGGAGTGTCATTGCTTCTGGGCCTTCAAGGTCTCTAGGATTTTAAAATCATGAAATATGGTTATTGCATCCACTTGTAGGTGTGTAATGAGGCATAGGGCTGGCCTAATAAAGGATTCCAATGATAGTCCAGAGCCCTCCTTTCACCAGCATGGAAACTGAAGTTCAGACTGGGTCAGTGGAACTTACATAAAGAGTCCCAGGGCCTGGGTAAAGGTGCTGGGGGACTGCAGGAGCATCCCACCTCTCATCATCAATGACAGTGATTCATCCTTTTGTCATGTGCTCAAAGACCAGATTTAATTTCAGGGGACATCAGTCTCCTCAAATGCATGGGAGAGCACCCCCTCTTTTTCTTTGCAGTTTGTGGAGGATGGGACTTATTTATCCTTTCCTTGCATGTTCGGTGGTACTCTTGTTTAAAACAAGCTGGACTTGGTGCCTTTTTAGAGATGTATGTTTTTATCCACAATTTCAGTTTCCCATGGCCACTGATTTATTATATTCATTTAAAGAATTTCCCCTTGGGTTAATTTTGACAGTTTGTACCTTCCTGAAAAGGGTCAATTTCACCCACGTTTTCAAGTTCACTGGTATAATATTGCTCTTGGTATTCTCATAATTGGAACTTTCCTGATGGCTCAGGTGGTAAAGAATCTGCAGGCAATGCAGGAGACCAGGGTTTGATCCCCGGGTCTGGAAGATCCCCTGGAGAAGAGAATGGCTATCCACTCCAGTATTCTTGCCTGGAGAATTCCATGAACAGAGGAATCGGATGGGCTATAGCAGTCCATGGGGGTTGCAAAGAGTCGGACATGACCTAGCAACTAACACTTTCACTATTCTCATAATTAAAACACAGACATACACAGACACAGACACAGACACACACAGACACACAGACACACACAGACACACACACACACACGCACGCACGGAACTTCCCTGGTGGTCCAGTGGCTAAGATGCCACACTCCCAACACAGGGGGCCTTGGTTTGATCCCTGATCAGGGAACTAACTCCCATATGCCACAACCAAGAGTGAAATGCCACAACTAAAGATTCCTGGTGCTGCAACTAAGGCCCGGTACAGCCAAATAAATAAATACAAACTTAAAAAAAGAGAACCTCCTCTGAACCTACGACAATGTCCACTCTTTCATTCTGGATGTTGGTTACTGATCTCTCTCTCTCTCTTTTTTTCCTTGCTTGTGTTTAGCAAGGGCTTATCTACTGTAATGGTCTTTTCAATGACCAGTTCTTATTAATTTTCCTGGTTTTTCTAATAAATGTAATTCAAGGTTATCTGGATTAGACTCTGCCTGCATCCCACAGGTTTCACTACTTTGTATCCTTGCTCATTTATGAACAGTAAGCCTGTTGACAAATACCCATCAAAATCCATTCTGATTAAGCTGGTAACAGCTGGGCTTTTCCCGACCTGCTCTGCTGTGGTCCAATACCATTACTTTTTGTCCTTGGCTGCTTGGAGACACGAATGCAGAAAGGAAACCGTTGACACATTTGCTTTAGAAAAATGACTCAGAGCGCAGATGGACTCCCTGCCCACTCCGTCTCCTCCGAGGCAGGTATATTTTAAGAGCGAGGTTGCTTAATCCTGCCTCTAGATTAGCCAGCGAGGGGCCTGCTTCCTGGGAGGGAAACCGGGCCATCTTTTTCGTGTTGTCTGCAAGTTTAAGTTCTCTGAAGAGCATTACAGAGGCTGTGGTCCATGTTGCATTAATGGTCAGTTGGGCAGGACGTTCTGGAGAGCAGCTCAGCGCTGACACGGTGAAATATCACTCTCCCTGATAGCTCCTGCAGTACCGTAAATCAGACGCTTAGCAATCAGGCCTGTGTGTCAGGCAGGCAGCCATGGCCTGCCCAGACTCCAGCCACTTCTGAGTCCCTCCAGCATGAGCCTTCCCAGAGCTCCAGCAGCATCTAGAAATGTCCTCCCTCTGGCCCACCCGCCTGCCTGGCCAGGCGTGAGTCGGGCCAGGGATACCTTTTGCCAAAACCTTTCCGTTGATCTCGTTTCTTGTGAAGGACTCTTTTCTTCCATCCATTCTGTGGACCTGTTCTCCTTTTCCAAGTCACCATTCATCTCAAAATTGTATCTTCTTTGAAAGATAAATGTCCTAGCCTAGAAGTCAGCTTGGCCCGGGATCAGACCTCCACTCTGTTCTTACTAGCTTTGTGACCCTCGAAAAGTGACCTCTTTGGGTTTCATTCTTCATCCATACAATAGACTTAAAAAAGAAACAACTCCTTTGCATGGTACTTGTGAGATTTCAGTGAGAAAATGCATGTGTGATGCTGGGCACAGTGTTAGACCTCAATACAAGTCAGCCCTGAGTAAGTTAACCTCTCCGTGCCTCAGTCTTCCCATCTCTAAAATGGGGATATATAACAGAATCTACCTCTGTGGCTGCTGTAAAGGTTAAATGAAGGCATACAGGTGAGCGTTCAGGACGTGTCAGCTGTCACTGTGATTGAGTTTATTATTCCCACCAGTGCCTCCTACTCAGCTCCAACCTCTGTCCAGGTCCTACTTTATAGAAATGCATTTAGAGCCTCTTTCATTGCTTTGTTCCTGTTGCGG
>SJYA01001860.1:60516-95177 GCA_006410615.1 Neotragus moschatus | reverse complement strand
GGGGGGGGGGGGGGGGGGAGGGCGGGCGCTCCAGTCCTGTAGTGAGGTTTAGGTTGCTGTTACCTGTGTGACCTTTGCATATACAGTGCGAAGATGCCATGCTAATTCACAGAGGAGTTTTTCGTCTTCACTTTCTTCACGTGCACGGGGAATTTATTCCCTCGCTGTCAGTCCTTCTCCAGGCTTCCTGGCGCATCTATCCTCCCTGCTGCCCCTTTCCCTCTGAACCCACCGTCTACAGCCCTGTGCAAGTCGAGATTTCCCACTGGGAATCTCTGCTCTCAGCCAGATGGCAGTCGTTCTCCTGGGAGAGACCGCACAGCACAGCCGATGCGTGGAAGGGCTCTGCAGCCAGCTGCCTGGGTGTGAACACTGCCACTGCCAACTGTGTGACTCTGGATGGTTCGCTTAGCCCCTCTGTACCTCAGTCTCTTCATTTGTAAAATAGATGTTATGGACTGAATGTTTGTGTCCTCCCAGAATTCATGTGTGGAAGTGTGAACCCTCAGTGTGGCTCTATTTGGAGAGGGGGCATCTAAGGAAGTCATTAGTGTCAAGCGAGGTTTTAAGGGTGGGACCCTGATCTGATAGGATTAGTGTGTTCATGCATGCTTCCCTGGCGGCTCAAGGGTAAAGAATCCGCCTGCCAGTGCAGGAGACGCAGGTTTGCTCCCTGGGTCAGGAAGATCCCCTGGAGAAGGAAATGGCGACCCACGCCAGTATTCTAGCCTAGGAAATTCCACGGACAGAGAAGCCTGGCGTGCTATAGTCCTTGGGGTTGCAAAGAGTCGGACATGATTAAGCAACTGAGCACATGAGCTCATAACAGTCAAGAAGAGACTCAAACTGGCTAGCGCACACACACCCCCCCCTCCCCCACACACTCTTTTTCTCTCTCTCTCTCCTGTACACACATTGAGGAAAGGTCACATGGAGACAGCGAGGTGGTGATCTCTACAAGCCAGGAAAATAACATTCTCTGAAAACCACATTTGCCAGCCTCTTAATCTGGGACTTCTGGCCTCCAGACCTATTAGTCCCTCAATCGTGTCTGACTCTGTGTGACCCCAGGACTGTAGCCCGCCAGGCTCCTCTGTCCATGGGATTCTCCAGCAAGAACACTGGAGTGGGTTGCCATGCCCTTCTCCAGGGGATCTTCCTGATCCAGGGATTGAACTTGGGTCTCCTGCACTGCAGGCAAACTCTACCATCTGAGCCATCAAGGAAGTCCCAAATTCATTTCTGTTGTATAAGCCATACAGTCTGTGGTGTTTTGTTATGGCAACTAGGGCAGACTGAGACAATGGGGACAATAATAACCAGGATTAAACAAGTTAATACATGTAAACTACATAGAATAGTGCCTGGTACCTGTAAGTGCTCAGTAAATGCCAACTGTGATTACTGTTCTTATTATCATCACCATCCTAACTGAAAATGTAGGTCATGTCTTACAAATTCAGGGCTCCAGAGCTGTACTGTCTCATAGAACTTGCTACGACGAGTTGTTATTTAAGTCACTGCTGCTGCTGCTAAGTCACTTCAGTCGTGTCCGACTCTGTGCGACCCCATAGACGGCAGCCCACCAGGCTCCGCCGTCCCTGAGGTTCTCCAAGGAAGAACACTGGAGTGGGTTGCCATTTCCTTCTCCAATGCGTGAAAGTGAAAAGTGAAGGGGAAGTCACTCAGTCGTGTCCGACTCTTCATGACCCTGTGGACTGCAGCTTACCAGGCTCCTCCCTTCATGGGATTTTCCGGGCAAGAGTACCGGAGTGGGGTGCCATCACCTTCTCCTAAGTCGCACCTAACTCTTTGCGACCTCATGGACTATAGCCCGCTAGGCCGCTCTGTTCACAGGATTTTCCAGGCAAGACTACTAGAGTGGGTTGCCCTTTGCTACTCCAGGAGCTCTTCCCCTCCCTGGGATCAAACCTTCATCTCCTGCTTGGCAGGCAGATTCTTAACCACTGAGCCACCATGGACGCCTAGTACAATGAGGTAAATGTTCTGTCCTGTCCAATATGATAGCCGTCAGCTACAGGGGGCTTCTTACATTAAAATCACTTAAAGTTAAATACAATGGAAAATCCAGGGCCTCAGTCACACTACCCGTATTTCAAGTGCTCGGTAACCTCAGGTAGCCCGTGGCTACTCTGCTGGACAGTGCAGAACACTGACATTGCTGAGAAAATTCTACTGGACAGCCCTGCTCTAGAACACTGGCTTTCAAATGGTTTTGACTGTGACCGTCCATAAGAGACACGTTTTCTATCACAGAGAGATTTAAATTGCTGAAACCGAACTGATCTCACTGANCACCTTCTCCTAAGTCGCACCTAACTCTTTGCGACCTCATGGACTATAGCCCGCTAGGCCGCTCTGTTCATAGGATTTTCCAGGCAAGACTACTAGAGTGGGTTACCCTTTGCTACTCCAGGGGCTCTTCCCCTCCCCGGGATCAAACCTTCATCTCCTGCTTGGCAGGCAGATTCTTAACCACTGAGCCACCGTGGACGCCTAGTACAATGAGGTAAATGTTCTGTCCTGTCCAATACGATAGCCGTCAGCTACATGGGGCTTCTTACATTAAAATCATTTAAAGTTAAATACAATGGAAAATCCAGGGCCTCAGTCACACTAGCCGTATTTCAAGTGCTCGGTAACCTCAGGTAGCCCGTGGCTACTCTGCTGGACAGTGCAGAACACTGGCATTGCTGAGAAAATTCTACTGGACAGCCCTGCTCTAGAACACTGGCTTTCAAGTGGTTTTGACTGTGGCCGTCCATAAGAGACACGTTTTCTATCACAGAGAGATTTAAATTGCTGAAACCGAACTGATCTCACTGANGGCTACTCTGCTGGACAGTGCAGAACACTGACATTGCTGAGAAAATTCTACTGGACAGCCCTGCTCTAGAACACTGGCTTTCAAGTGGTTTTGACTGTGGCCGTCCATAAGAGACACGTTTTCTATCACAGAGAGATTTAAATTGCTGAAACCGAACTGATCTCACTGAAACAACTTCTCAAACACTGCTACGTAGTCACTACTATGATTTGTGATGCACTCTCATCATACCCCTCTCAGTCAACTCTCCTGTTTAAATGTTAAAAAAGACTGGCTTCTAGTTACCAGAGAATTGCAAACCTCAACTGTAATGAGCTATCACCTTACACCAGTCAGAATGGCCATCATTAAAAAGTCCACAGATAACAAGTGCTGGAGAGGGTTTGGGGAAAACCTCCTCCACTGGTGGTGAGAACATAAATGGGTGTAGCCACTATGAAGAACAAGATGGAGGTCCTTTACAAAGCTAACAACTGAGTTACCATATGATCTAGCAATTCCACTCCTAGGCAGGTGTCGGAAAAAAACCTCCTAATTCAAAAAGACACGTACACCCCGTGTTCACTGCAGCACTATTTACAACAGCCAAGACACGGGAGCAACCCAAGTGTTCATCAGCAGAGGAAGAAATAAAGATGTGGTATATACACACAACGGAATATTACTCAGCCACGAAAAGGAATTTACTAACGCCGTCTGCCGTCACAGGGGTGCACCCAGAGATTACCATACTGAGTGAAGTCAGAGAAAGACAAGTAACATATGACACCACTTTTATGCGGAATCTAAACTATGATACAAATGAACTTATTTACAAAACAGAAACAGACACATGGAGGTAAGAAGCAAACTTATGGTCACCAAAGGGGAAAGGGAGTTTGGGATGACCAGATATACAACAGTATATATAAAATAAACAATCAGGGTTTATATTTAGCACAGGGAACTGTATTCAATATCCTGTAATAAACCATTTAGAAAAGAATATGAAATAATATATGTATATAACTTAATCACTTTGCTGTACACCAGAAACTAACACAACCTTGTAAATCAACTATACTTCAATAAAACAAATAAACAATAAATAAAACCTTAGTTTCACTCTAAGCAATATCACCAATGATATCACTGACATAATGTGCTAGTCATCTCCCCCCCCAAAACAAACATTAGTAAGAAAAAAAAATAAGTTTAACAACAGAAAATATTTTTTTTCCAAGTAAAAGTAAGTTACATGAAGCCTGGGTCGTGCTGAACGCTGCTGCTGCTGCTGAGTTGCTTCAGTCGTGTCCGACTCTGTGACCCCATAGACGGCAGCCCACCAGGCTCCCCCGTCCCCGGGATTCTCCAGGCAAGAACACTGGAGTGGGTTGCCATTTCCTTCTCTAATGCATGAAAGTGAAAAGTGAAAGTGAAGTCGCTTAGTCGTGTCCGACTCTTGGTGACCCCATGGACTGCAGCCCACCAGGCTCCTCCGTCCATAGGATTTTCCAGGCAAGAGTACTGGAGTGGGGTGCCATCGCCTAGCCAGGTAATTGTCAAGACTTTTGTCCAGACTCCAGCAACTGGCTGTCAGCGGAGGTCCAGGTCACTCACCACTGTCTTTTCTTTACCATGTCTGTGTATTACAAGTATTGTTACTGAATGATGGTTAAATCAGGGATTGGGTAAGCTAGTTTCCAGCTCATCACACAGTGCATCTAACAATTATTAATCATGTTACCCCATTCTTGTGTAGGTCCCAGTGGTACATGCGGCCACCGGTGGGGAGGCCCATCTGCTGACATGTACATGGGAGCAGGCTCTGTGCTGACTGCTTCCATACATCTCCCATCATCACGATGACCCTGGGAGGTAGGGGCTTTTCAGCTACCCCTTTAACAGATGAGAAAACTGAGATTCGGAGAGACGCAGTGACTCACTCAGGTCACACAGCCCAGGAGATGGTGGGGCCAGGAGTCAGAGGCAGACTGAGCTGATGGGCAGGTGCTTGCCCTGAACTCAGGCTGCGCATCCCGAATGTCCAGAGGGGAAGCTGAACTTGGCACCTACTTTGCCTCCGACCAGTTCTTCCTCTGTGGATTCCACCCCCCTCCCCCGCCCCATGAGCCCTTTCACCCTTGAGGCCCGTAATCACTCACCGATTTAATGCAAAACACTTGCTTCCACCATTTCCCTCTTTGGTCTTCTCCACCCAGCAGCCAGAGGGCGCCTCTGAACCACGAGTCAGGGCATTTTGCTCCCCCGCTCAAAACTGTCCAGTGGCTTTTGGTCACTCTCAGAATGTTATCTGGAACTTTACCCTGGGCCACATGATCTGTCTTCCCCTCCCCCAAACAGCCCTCCACAATCTTTCCTGCTCTGGCGCTAGCTGCACTGGCCTCTCCTCCCTGTTCCTGGAACTTGCCAACTCTGCCCAGGC
This sequence comes from Neotragus moschatus, assembly GCA_006410615.1. Lineage (NCBI taxonomy): Eukaryota > Metazoa > Chordata > Mammalia > Artiodactyla > Bovidae > Neotragus > Neotragus moschatus. Next base: position 89,904 of record SJYA01001860.1, on the reverse strand, counting down.
CTCAGAGCCTTTGCACTGCTGTTTTCTCTGTCTGGCACACTCTTTGCCTAGATACCCACATGCTCCTCTCTTTCACGTCCTTCACTGGTCTCCGGTCCAATGTCAGAGAAGTCTTATCTTGGTTACACCAAGTATTTACCCCCCTGGGTCCATCTCCTCCAACTTTGCTAGGCTCTCTTTGGAGCATTTCATCTGACATTTTATATTCAATTATTTATATATTTATTTCCAACTGTAAGGTCTGTTTCCCCAACTGGAAGGTCAGTGCCTCCAGGGTGGGGGGGTCTTGCTGTGCTTTTTTTTTTTTGGCCACTGAATTCACAGCACTTAAGAGTAGGGCCTGGTGAACACTAAATTCCCCATAAATCGCTGCTGCTTGTGGAAGCTGACCTCCTGATTTACAGAGAGCACTGCAGGCTCAGAGAAAAGGATCAGACTTTGCTCCCTAAACGCCATCATCTAACCAGCAGCCTAGGAGCCAGGCCTTGCACTGGACTCCTGCAGGCAGCACGCCTCTGCCCAGCCCGGAACAGCCTCCCTGCAGAGCTCCACGAGGCTGCTCTTCAGATTTTGACAGGGGCTCCCTGGCACCAGGAAGCAGTATGTTTTCACTTGTGTGAGTCTTAACTTCTCCATCGAGGAACGTGGTTTCAATTCTGCTGAGGTACCCTCAGGGCTTCTGGCATTGGGGACATTTTGGGGGAAAAAAAAAGTATAGAGAATAAAAACAAACTGTCTTCCCTGAGTAGCTCCAGCTGGTAATTAAGATGGTTTTCTGAGAGGTGTGACTTAGACTTAGGGGCCAGTGAGGAATGGCAGAGGGGGCAAGGGTCTGAAGATACGGGCTTGAACTCAAACACAACGGTCCCCTCAAAATACCTGGCTCTGAGTCTCAGTTTCAACCAAGGGGGACAAAGCCCCTACTACGTATCTGCCTTTCTATTGCATAAGAGCTTCAAACGCTTATGTATTCGCCTGACAATTTGCTATCATCATGCTTCCCTGGTGGCTCAGATGGTAAAGAATCTGCCTGCAATGTGGGAGACCGGGTTTGATCCCTGGGTTGGGAAGATCCCCTGGTGAAGGGAATGGCTACCCACTCCAGTGTTCTTGCCTGGAGAATCCCCATGGGTAGGGGACCCTGGTGGGCTACCGTCCATGGGGGTCGCAAAAAGTGGGACACGACTGAGCGACTAACACACACTTGGTGTCATCGCTGGAGTGTCCCAGACATCTCAGACCCCAGGTGCGCTTGACAGAGGGATGGATTCTTCGCCTCCTCTGTGTTGCCCATCACAGAGAACAGCACCATCACCCAGGTCAGGCTGAGCCCAGGAGTCTCTCTTGCCTCCTCACTCTCCCTCATCCCCCTTGTCCAACCTGTGAGCAAGGCCTCTTGGCTTTACCACCATCCCTAAATGCACATCTTCTTCTCACCTCAATCCAACCCGTTTTTCTTCTTTTGCTTGGAGGCACCTCTAGGTTAGTCCCCAGTCTCTCCCCTTCCCCTCCTACTGCCTGTTCTCCATACAGCAGCCAGAGTGGTCACTGTGACGCATAAGCCAGGTTACGTGGCTCTTCCTGTTCCATGCTCTCCCGCCCCATGGCTGTCCTCAGCACTCGGAATAAACCCTGACGTTTATGGCTTGTGTCTGGCTCATGCCTGCCTCTCTAAACTCATCCCTCTCTGCTCTCACTCACCCACTGCAGTCACGTGGCCTTCTCGCAGAACCTAGAAGACATCACACTAGTTCTCACCTCAGGGCCTTTGCACCTGCTGACTCCATCTCCTTTAATCTCTACCTGGCTGACCCCTACCATCATTCAGGCCTTGGCTCAAGGACACCTTGGCTCAAGGTGTCCTTGAGACACCTTCCCAGACTCCATGGAGAACAAGAATGCTGTTCTCCTACCCTGCTCTATCACAGCTGATTGTTCTATTTTCTTCACATCCTTTTCACTCTCACAAGCATTCTTGTTTATGGATTTGTTTGGCTGTTTATTGCCTGGTCTCCAGGGATTTAAGGTGAATCAGACAGACATGGTCTCTGCTTTCATATAAATAACATTCTAAGTAGGAGACAGGGAAAACCTAAATCTACCCTGGAATTTTCAACTAAAAGGGCCAATAGTTTTCATTTTTTGCTAAAGTGACTTGGGTTTTGCTATGTGTGATCAGTGGAGTCTTTACTACATTAGGCTTCATAATACTTGCCAAATTCAATTGCCATTTTTTTTTTTTTCCAATTTAGAAATTTAAGCTCTTCCTCTCTCTTTTTTCTCTCCAAGATATGAGAGGCCTTGGTAAAGAGAGCTTGCATGTTGCTTTTGGTGAAAGAAATAGTTTTGGGCTTTGATGCTACTGGCATTTTCTACTACTCCAAAGCTCTCTTTCTTCCTCAGCAAGTTTCTATCTCAATCCTCTCTTAAAAAAGAGGCTGGGCAGAGAGCATCAATCCCATTTCACAGATGTGAGGACTGAGGCCCAAATGACTTGTCGAGACTGGACAGAATATAAGACTGATCGTTTCAGCAAGCGTTTCCCCTCTGGAACTCTAGGACAGCAGAACATGAAGGAAATCCGGTATCCTTTCCTGATGATAAATATTAGCAATGCTCCAGGCTGGCCAGGACAGATTTGAAATTTATAGCCTTGATGTTTCTACTTCGCAGCAGAGTCCCCAGGGATTTTTCAGATTCTAGGAAAAAATATCCTACCAGGATAAATAGAATTGTTCTTTCATAAGCAGTTATATTTTAGGTTACCTTTATTTTTCTATCTGTTAAGCCAATAATGAGAATATAATTTACAAATCTAAAAGATTCCCACATTAATTCTCTTATCAGACAACCTTTCCTTACCTTGGAGAAAGCTGTTTGCTCTTCATTGGGGGAAGGTAGTGCATTTTTATTTCCTTTCTTGCTTTTGCTACCAGGAAGCTCACAGACAGACTCTGAATTGCTGTCATTAACCCAAGCCAGATTTTTATTTTTGTACAATGCTTCAGCCTTACTCATTATGTGGCTTTCTGTTCCTCTGTGTTTGCTTTAGTAGCTCTATTTTAATATGTTTTCTATTTGAGATTCTTCCCCAATCTTTCAGACACAGGCAGTATATAAACAAATGAATTAAATTTATTTCTGAAGCGTCTCTCCCCTCTCTCCCATCTCCCTTGCTCCTTGCTTAAGGGCACAGGAGCTGATACTTTAAATCAGCATGCCCCCCTCCCCTTTCTCTTTGTAAAACATGTTTTCAGGGGAATGTAAATTGTTTTTAAAAGCTTCCATCCTGGCCCATTGCTAATTATTCCTGACCCAGGAGGATCCATACTAATTTGCCTTAATAAACTTTATTAAATAGTAAATTTCAGGAGGAAGAAACTACACAGCTTTGATTGGATTAGTAAAACTGCCAGTGGACATCACTGTTAGAGCAGAGAGGAAAGCCCATTAACCACAGAGGGAATCCGGTCAAGTGTGTTTTCAATAAGCTGTGGCTGGCCACAATCCTATGCCTTCTTGGGGGTTGCAAGCAAAAGTTTCTAGCCTCCAAATGAAAAAGAAAAAAGGGAAAACGAAAAGGCAGTGTCTCCACCCTCAAACCAGATGCAGGTGATTCAATAAAGCAACTATGGAATGAAACAAGTAATCAAACAATTCCAAACCTCCAGGTCATTGAAGAACAGATGTGTGTCTGCGAGGTTGAAGATCATTTCTTCCATCATGAGGCCGATGCGCACGGACGCCGTGGTGTCCTGTTAGGAAGAAGAGGAGAAAAGCGTCTAAGTGGAGTTGGTGTCATCTCAGCCTTCCCTCCTCCGGTCCCACTTGTGAATGGCAGCTGTGGTCAGTCTTCATCTCCGTGGCTCCCACGTGGCCTAAAATGTGTGTCCAGGTGGGCTCCGGGTGATAATGTTGCATAGCTTCTGGGATTTCACTTCCACCTTTCCATCATTTCTATTTATCCTCATCAGTGTTTAAATCTCCTCCCCCAAATATGCCTCTGGAATGGCACCTGCGTTCAGTGTTGCAAGAACCACAAGCGGCTGGAGGAAAAGAGAACCTCTTGGAAAACAAGACATTTCAGGGAAAGCAGTGTAAACCATGTGTAAACTACTGGCAGACTTGGGACCTTGTTTCTCTCTTTATACTGATCAGTCTATGACATGGCCTTCCTGCTCCAGATGTTTAAAAAAAAAAAAGAAGCCACTGTTATCTAACAAGAGAGGATTAACTATAAAAACACAAACAAAACCTGCTGTAGTACATCCATACCAGGGAAAACTAGGCAGCCATGAAAAAAACGGAGTCATGCTAGGACTCCTGGCATGAAAGAATCATCCGGAAACACAGTATTAAGGAACAAGAGCAAATCGTGTCACAGTACACTGTGTAAAGGGCATCCCAGGTGGCGCTAGTCGTAAAGAACCCGCCTGCCAGTGCAGGAGACGTAAGAGACACTGGTTGGGTCCCTGGGTTGGGAAGATTCCCTGGAGGCGGGCATGGCAGCCCACCCCCGTATTCTTGCCTGGAGAATCCCATGGACGGAGGAGCCTGGCGGGCTACGGTCCTTAGGGTCACAAGGAGCCAGACGCGACTGAAACAACTTAGCTCACATGCAATTACTGTGTAAAACACAAGGTACAATAAAAGGGCCCATTCTCTCTCCCTCTCTTTCCTACACACAGTGTGCAGACTGCATTGCTCTTCGTCCATATTTGAGGTCCTTTCCTGAAAAGCTTCTCCCTGTAGGAAGATGATACACCAGGCACTGGCAAACTACAGCCTGCAGGTCAGATCTTGCCTGCTGTCTGTTCTGAATGGCTCACAAGTTGAGTGATTTTTACATTTTTGGAGAGTGTGTTGTATATGGTTGCTTTGGGGCTTTGAAGGCTGGGGTGAGTAGTTGTGACCGATCCTTACGGATCCTAAAGTGCTGACTATCTGGTCCTGAAGACAAAGGCTGCTGACCCCTGAATCAGACGTTCCCTGTGGAGCGCAACAGTGACTTGCTTTGGCCAATGAAATGTCAGCAGAAGATATGTTTCACTTCTGGCTGGAAGGAGCTTCTCTGGTGGCTGGGATGGTAAAGAATCTGCCTGCAGTGCAGGAGACCCAAGTTCGATCCCTGGGTCAGGAAGATCCCCTAGAGAAGGGAATGGGTAACCATTCTTGCCTGGAGAATTCCATGGACAGAGGAGCCTTGTGGGATCCTAGTCCATGGGATTTCAAACAGTCAGACACAACTGAGTGACTAACACTTTCCCCTCCTTTTTTTTTTCCCCACTTCTAGTTGGAAGCTTTAAGAGCTAGTTTATGGGTTGCCATGCTCTCTTCCCACTTCACAAGTCTAAATGTTCCAGCTGCAAGTGACTCGGTCAAGCTTGGGTTCCCGAATAAAGATGATGCATGTCAGAGCTACAACAGACCACAACTGACATGTACCATAAATAAGAAGCAGGTGAGATTTCAGGTGAGATTTGGGGTATGTTTGTTACTCACTGATTCCAACTGGTACACGTGGAAAACACAGAGCATGCTCATGGAAATACAGTACATAATGGTTCTCAACCCCAGCTGGACACTCTGTTGATGTGAGGAGCATTTAAAAATCAATAAAATCAGAATGGCTGTGGGTGGGATCCAGGCCCGAGAAAAGTTTAAACTCCACACCTGACTTCAGTGTGCAGTCAAGGTTAAGAACCACTGGTCTACAAAGAGAGACAACACTTAGTGATAGTCCTCATTAATATCTGTTAGGTGCTTTCTCTGTGCCACTCTCTAAGTATTTGTTAACTCATTTAATCCCCACGATGCTCTCTGAGGTGAGCACTTATTATCTTCCCATTTCAGAGATGAGAACACTGAGGCTCACAGAGCAACCAGCTCAAGGTGCCACAGCTAGCGAATGCTGGGATCGGAAGCCAGTAATCTGGTTCAGGGCAGCTCGGCTTCAGAGGAGGCCTTGGAGGGGCCAGGATTGGGAGAGGAGGAAAGGCGGCCTTGACGTCCATACACTTATTTCCCCGGTTGAATTTTTCACCAGGAGGCTGTATTACCTCTATTATAAAAACAAATAGTGAATGACATAAACCCGTCTTGACCCTTAAAAAAACAGAAAATCGCAGCTGGTGATCTCAGCTTCACACACAACTGTGAAGAATCAAGCCCAGAAACACAGCCATTAGGTGAAACACCTCATTAGGGCTTCCACGGGCAAAGCTTAGCACGCCAGGCTCTGGCTGGAAGTCGCAGGGTAGAGTGGTCCATGAAAAACGAAGAGGAAACGGGAAAGCAAACTCCTTGGAGCCAAGTAAGGAATCACTGTGTGACCTGGGGAAAGGTTTGGGGGGTGTTTCCACATACTCCGCGACCCCAAACCATTTCACCTCTGCAGGACTGCACACATTCTTTCCTGCTGAGGCTGGTTGTACACCTAACCACCTATGCCCAGCCATCCACGTACTAAGTGGGAAGCAAGAGGAAGGAACCATCTAGATTCATCCACTGAAAGGATTTATTTAGAAAAGTGTCAGCTCTCAGGCCAGCACACAAAACAGGAAAAGAAATTACTGTAGACAAAAATGGCTTACCTGTGACAAGTGTTTGCATAGTTATAAGAAGCCGAATTCTCTACATCAATAAAGCTGAAATGATGACTTATGATATTGGGAGGATGTGGAGAGAAAAGTCTACCTGTGTGTGAGAGGCAAGAGTGGGTGAGGGGAGAGAGCTAAAGTCTTACGTTGTAGTTTGGGAAGCCAGAGATCCCGCCTAAAACAGAAAAAAATCATGTAGTGGGTAAAGAAGCAGGTTACTTAGAAATTTGAAGGTAAATACCCAAAGAATCAAGAAGGGTTGAGAGTTGTTGCCTCTGGGCAAAAAAACAGGGTGGGACTGGGGGAAACCACTGGGGACCGCTTGCTGTGTCTCATGACCTTTTCCTTTGGAGAAGACATGAGTTTTAAACTCTATGCATATATTTCTTGGATTAAAAGAAAACTAAATTAAAAACAAAAGGAGGGGCTTTCCAGTGGTTAAGAATCCACCTGGCAAAGCAGGGGACACGGGTCTGATCCCTGGTCCAGGAAGACTCCATATGCTATGGGGCAACTAAGCCTGTGCGTGACATCCACCGAGCCCGCGGGCCCCAGAGCCGGAGCTCTACAGCAAGAGACGCCACCGCTGTGAGAAGCCTGAGCGCCACAACTGGAGAGAGCCTGTGCAGCAGCGAAGGCCCAGTGCCGCCAAAAAAGGGAAACCTCCGCGAGTAACGTTACCCTCCAAAAACACTGCGCGCTTAGTCACTCAGTCGTGTCCGACTCATTGTGACCCCATGGACTTGAGCTTGCCAGGTTCCTCTGTCCATGGGGATTTTCCAGGCAAGAGTTCTAGAGTGTGGGTTGCCATTTCCTTCTCCAGGGGATCTTCCCAACCCAGGGATCGAACCCAGGTCTCTTTTATTGCAGGCGGGTTCTTTACCGTCTAAGCCACCAGGGAAGCCCAGGGTAAATACTAGAGAAAAATCTATATATGTGAACAAGTTCAGTTCAGTTCAGTTTCGTCGCTCAGTCGTGTCCGACTCTTTGCGACCCCATGAATCGCAGCACGCCAGGCCTCCCTGTCCATCACCAACTCCCAGAGTTCACTCAGACTCACGCCCATCGAGTCAGTGATGCCATCCAGCCATCTCATCCTCGGTCGTCCCCTTCTCCTCCTGCCCCCAATCCCTCCCAGCATCAGAGTCTTTTCCAATGAGTCAACTCTTCGTATGAGGTGGCCAAAGTACTGGAGTTTCAGCTTTAGCATCATTCCTTCCAAAGAAACCCCAGGGCCGATCTCCTTCAGAATGGACTGGTTGGATCTCCTTGCAGTCCAAGGGACTCTCAAGAGTCTTCTCCAACACCATAGTTCAAAAGCATCGATTCTTTGGCACTCAGCCTTCTTCACAGTCCAACTCTTGCATCCATACATGACTACTGGAAAAACCATAGCCTTGACTAGACAGACCTTAGTTGGCAAAGTAATGTCTCTGCTTTTGAATATGCTATCTAGGTTGGTCATAACTTTTCTTCCAAGGAGTAAGCGTCTTTTGATTTCATGGCTGCAGTCACCATCTGCAGTGATTTTGATGTTCATTACAGAGTTGTTTGTAAACTGCAAATGACTGAAAACTATTTAGCTGTCCACCAAAGGAGACTAGAGAAATAAAATGTAGAATATTCATGCAATGAGAGACTAAATTCAATGGAAACAAATGAACTAGATCTCCAGGTGTTAACATGGACACATCAAAAAAATATTATTGACTGAAAGTATATATCTGAGAGTTATATACTGCATGTTATTACCATTTATTGGAGACATATAAAATGTTACTACATATTTTCCATGGGCCCTTATATATCTGCAAATATCTGCAAAGATATATATCCATAATCAGAACAGTAATTACCTTTGGAAAGCAGAGTGGAGGGGAGAGAGGAATAAGAAGTGATGATCAAAGTGAACTTTAGCATTATCTAGAATATTCTCTGGAGAAGGCGATGGCATCCCACTCCAGTGTTCTTGCCTGGAGTATCCCATGGATGAAGAAGCCTGGTGGGCTGCCGTCTTTGGGGTCGCACAGAATCGGACACGACTGAAGTGACTTAGCAGTAGCAGTAACTACTCCCTAAGCATTCTCTTATTTCAGTTTTTTCTAAAATTTGCTTGCATGCTGCCTGTTAGATGATTTTAAACTGTGTAGTGGGAACTTCTTTTCAAGATACTTGATAAAAGCTAGTTCTGCTGAGGTGGAAAAGTCTAGAACAGCCCAAGAAAAGCAAACTGTCCCTGTAGTTAAGTGACACACAGTGTTACTCTGGGCCAGATCACTGTACCCAAGTAGAAAATGTTTTCTTCAGGGTTGTAAAGACTGAGAAATGAAGAAACAAAAACTGGTGGAGGCTGAGCATTAACTAATGTGAGGACAGGGTGACGGGGTTTCATCTCATGCTGCCCCTGAATGCATCCCTGACATGCTCTGTGAACACACCATCCTGATTTGTTAGCTTCATTCACCCTGTGTAGCTTGGAGAGGGAGGAAACCAGCCTGAACTAGCACTCCTCCCAGTCAAAGAAAGCCTAAAATATGGAGTCTTTGAGCCATGTTTTTCCGGCTAATAAAAGGGCTGAATGAAATGGCACACATGTAAGCCCCTAGCCCAGGGTCCGGTATGGCAGGCACTCTAAGAGCGCTGGTTATTGTCAAAACATCCCAGTCTGCTTCCTCGTGTTTCTGTAAACCCAGCAGGAATACCCCGAATCAGATGGTCCTCTATGAAAGATGTGCTTTATGAAATACCATCTCACATGAAAACCATTTTCTTAATCATTACATACTCTTTGGATTAAAAAAAAAAATCAGTGGTTAATTTCTTAAGTAATAGCAAGAAACAGATCGTGCTTAAAACACAATCAATTTAAACAAGAATGGAGAACTGAGAAAAGGGAGTTTTTCCAAAACAGGTTTCGATTTGTAACTTGTCTGTGGAAAGGACTGTGCTGGGGGCCATTGGGGTTGGGTGGATGGAATGTCATCTTTGACTCAAGAATCTGTGGGTGGCTCTCTCCCCATGAAGGGACAAATTAGACTGCAGATTTTTTCAATGTGCTCTCATGTTCTACAGATTTGTCAGGGTTCGGCTTTGATGACGGCGAGGTGGGCTACGCACGCTTTCATTTAGGAGGCTGATGAGACCGTTCCAAGCCCTGGAACACGCCCCTCGAGGCAGATGCTGTGGGTCTGGACGGAGCGGTAACCTAATTATCACGCATTCTTGGTGAGGTTCTCTTAATTAGAGGGAGATGGTGGGGGTGTTCACCATATGGGCCCCTCAAAGATCTGCCTTGTGGATCAGTAAGTTATCTTGTGACATATGGCTATATTTCCTGGATCCCCGCGGAGAGGGTAAGAGCCTTAAAACAGAAAGTCTTTTCCTAAAATGAAATTAATCGAATATCAAACAAACTTGAAGGAGGAAAATGGCATGTGGATTCCTGGAGGTTTCAAAATCTGAATGCAAAAAATTCTTCGGGGTTAATTTAGATGTTAATTTAGATGACGGCAGTTGTTTTCTGTCAAGCACCTTCATCACTTCCAAATATCCAAGCTCTCCGATTTAAGCCGTATTCTTAAGAGGTCTTCTGCCCAATCCCTGTGGATTAGGAGGAAACCATTTTCATTTCTGAAGGAGTCCAAGTTTGGAACCAAAAAGTCGTATGTAATGAATCACAGCTCTATTAGTCCAAAAGAGAATTTCCTTTATTGAATTTTCCAAGTTTCCTATTTTAAGCACATAATGCTTTTGTAGTAGATGGTTTAATTCATCATTTAATTCCGTTTATAATTTAAAGAGGTGAGAGCCACACCATTCAGCATCACAACGCTTTGAAGAAACGAAAGGCACACCCCAAATTCATCTTGAAATTAAGTTATAAGACTGTGGTCTTTTTTTTTTTTTCCCATAGCTGGCTGGATAATAATAATAGCCAGTCATTACTGAGTGTTTTGTAGTAGGTTAAGAGTGTGGGTTCTGAGCCAGACTGCTTATTATGTTCAAGGCTAGTTCCACCTCTTCCCACTAGATGACTTTGTACAAGTTACTTAACCTTTGGGTGCCTCAGTTTTTTATCTGTAAAATGGGGTTAATCAACTCATAAAATTGTTATTAATACAAAGATTAAACGAGTTTTTCAAAGAGTAGGTTGTCATCCTTTTAGTGAATGTTTACTTTTAAAGTGACCAGCTTAAAAAAGAAAAAAAAAAAGAATGAAAGAAATATAAGGGAATCTAGGGGTTAGTAGAAGGAAAGGAAATGGCAACCCACTCCAGTGTTCTTGCCTGGAGAATCCCAGGGACGGCGGAGCCTGGTGGGCTACCATCTATGGGGTCTCACAGAGTCGGACATGACTGAAGCGACTTAGCAGTAGCGGGGGTTAGTAAACTACGGCTGTCAGTTTTTATAAAGTTTTACTGGAACACAGCCATGCCCACTTGTTCACTCAGTGTTTGTGGCTGCGTTCGGGCAATAATGGCAGAGTGGATCGCTCCTGCAGAGCCTAGCCTAAAGCCTAAAATATTTATTATGCCACCAGGGAAAATTTTACCGATCTCTAGAATAGATGACACTCCAGTGTCCTTGCCAGGCGAATCCCGGGGACGGAGAAGCCTGGTGGGCTGCCGTCTAGGGGTCGCACAGAGTCGGACACGACTGAAGCGACTCAGCAGCAGCAGCAGATGTCAGAACATCAAGTACATCGTCATATGCAAATTCACATGGAAATACTGAGGGATCAGATCCCACTGTTTCCAAGATCTACTTCTGGATATTCTGGTTACACGGATACATTTTCCATTTTTTCTCAAACTAATGTATGCTGTTTCTGTTGCATGCAATTGAAAGATTCTTGACTCTGCTCACAGCCTCCCTGTGTCTGCACCCGAACAGGTATATTTCAGTCAGAGTGGCAATGACCACAGACAAGTTCAAGTGCTTCTGCACATCTTAGGAATAACTGAGCCTTTCCAGGCAGCACCTCAGAAGACTGTCTTCTCTTTTCATGGCACCTCTTACTCCCTCAACCCTAAAGCGTTGTGAAGTCAAGTGCACGGAAGGGTAGGTTTTACTTTCTGGTCTTAGGGCCACAGTCTCATTTTTATACAAGCATCGCCTAAAGGAGCAAGTGGCTTTCCTCCAATGAGCACCGCAGATCCCCTCCACCTTTCACCAGGTGTGCATGAAAGTGGCCACAGGCAAGAAGCTCCCTGAAGCAAAGCGACTGAGAACATTAACTGCGGAGTCAGCAGGACCTGGCTTCAAATCCCAGGACTGCCATTCCCCAGGGACAGGACCTTGGATGAGATGTTCACCCTCCCTGGGTCTCAGTTTCCTCATCTGAATATAAGCAAGTGACTCCTTTCTAGGGCTCCCGTAGGATAATGAGAGTGATATGATTTCCTCCTGGTGCTTACGTATTATTAGCACAGGCAAATTAGCAAAAAGGCATCAGAGTCCAAAACCTTCCATCAGAAAGCTTTTCCCACTTAGAAATTCTGGTGCAGTAGTTTCACCTGGTATTTGCTAAACTATGGCCATTCTTGTAACACCTTTGCAAGTTTCACACACTGCAGAGCAGCTGTGTTAACTTAGGATTTTCCTTTAATTGAGCTGCCTTTCCTGCACATTTTTTTTTTAAACAAACATTCAGTTCAGAAAGAAACTTATCCTCATGACCGCAGATGGCAAACCTGTTCCACTCACCATCACAGAAAGTTCAACACGAAGATGAGCATGTATGTTAGTTTCTTGTGGATGCTGTAACAGATTACCACCAATTCAGTGGCTTGAAACAACACAAGTTTATCCTCTTACAGAGTTCTAGACATTAGAAATCTAAAATCAAGATGTTTCAGACTTCCCTGGTGGCACAGTGGATAGGAATCTGCCTGCCAAAGCAGTGGACAGGGGTTTGATCCCTCATCCTGGAAGATTTCACATGGCATGGAGCAACTAAGCCTGTGTGCCACAACCGCTGAGCCCCTGTGCTGCTGCTACTGAAGCTCAGAGCCTGTGCTCTGTGACATCGGTGCACCACAACCAGAGAGCAGGCCCCGCTCTCTGCGATTAGCGAAAAGCCCGTGCAGCACTGAAGACCCAGTGCGGCCAAGGTCTTTGTTATTTATTATGTTATAAATAACATAAATTAAAAAATTAAGTCAAGGTGTTCCTTCGGGAGCTTTCAAAGGCGAATCAGTTTCCTTGCCTTTTTCAGCTTCCAGAGGCCAGTGCATTCCTTGGCATCGGCTCCTTCGCCGCAGCCAGTTCCTGCTATCCACTCTCGCCTCCTGCCCCCCTCTTCTGAGGACTTTGTGATTACATTAATCACACCTATTTAAGTCTCTTTTGCCATAGAAGGTAACATTCACAGATTCTGGAGACTGGGACCTGAATATCTTTTGGGGGCCCATTAGCCTACTACACCATGCAATGAAAAAAATGACGAAATGCTGCTCTTTTGGGCATGTGATCGCCTATACCTTGTTTTAAGGCAGTTGTGGTTTAGTCACTAAGTTATGTCCGACTCTTTGTGACCCCGTGGACTGTAGCCCATAAGGCTCCTCTGTCTGTTCAGGCAAGAATATAGGAGTAGGTTGCTATTTCCTCCTCCAGAGGATCTTCCTGACCCTGGGACTGAACCCGTGTCTCCTGCGGCTCCTGCATTGCAGGTGGATTCTTCACTGCTGAGCCACGAGAAGCCTGTTTTAAGGCAGTGGTTCTCAGCAAAGGTGGCATCTCCCCCTAGAGAGCAATTTGCAAGTTTGGGCAACACTCCTCCTTGTCATAACTGGGGGGAAGTGGCATTTGGGGAGAGTGGTATTGTGACTTATAGTAAGAAATATATACTTGGGTTTTGTCCCTGTTTCTGGCACAGAACTCCTAAAGCCCTTGCAATTTCTAATAGCCGAGATATGGAAGCATCCTAACTGCCCATCAGCAGTTGAGTGGATAAAGACAATATGGTGTGTAAGAATGGTTGTTACCCAGCCATGAAAAAGAAGGAAATCTTGCCATTTTGACAACATGGATGGACCTGGAGGATATTTTGCTCAGTGAAATAAACTGTACTGAGAAAGACAAATTGCGTTTGTTTTCACTTATATGTGGAATTAAAACGCCGAAACGAATAAACATAAAATGAAAACAGACTCATAGATACCGAGAACAAACAAGTGGGTGCCTGAGGAGACAGGGGTGGGCCGAGCAGGTGACGAGGACTGAGAGGCGCAAACTACCAGCTGTAAAATACATAAGTCACGGGGATGTAATGGACAGCTCAGAGAATACAGCCAATCATACTATAATAACTTTTTATGCTATGAAATCTATAAAAATGCAGAATCACTGTTTCATACCTGAAACTAATAAAATACTGGGAGAAGGAAATGGCAACCCACTCCGGCATTCTTGCCTGGAAAATCCCACCTACAGAGAAGCCTGGTGGGCGACAGTCCATGGGGTCACAAAGAGTCGGACATGACTGAACAATTTTCCGTGGAGTGATGAGTATCCACGTGTTGGGAAGGTGGCACAGCCCAGTTGCATGTGGGTGCTCCTGCGCTGGGGACCCTTCTGGACCCTCCACATGTGCCTTCTCCACATGGCTGTTCATTTGTATCCTTCATAGTATCCTTTGTGATAAACTAGTCCCTGTATGCAAGTGTTTCTCTCAGTCCTGTGAGCTCCAGCAAATTAGCTGAACCCAAGGAGGGGGTCATGGGAACCTCTAATTTATAGCCAGTTGGTTAGAAGCACAGGGAACAATGTAGATTTGCAACTGGCATCTGCCGTGGGGGCAGTCTTGTGGGACTGAGCCCTTAGCGAGTGGGATTAACCTGTGCTGCTGTCTTCAGGAAGACGGAGTCAGAACTGAATTAACTGCTTGGTGATGTTGGAAAATACACATTAGAGGGTGCCAGGGATACAGGACAGTCATTTGTAATGAAAAATTGTCACACATCCCACGTAACTTTCCCATCTCATTGCTGGACACTCTTGTTATAAAAAACCTGTTTCTAATTATCTGAGCCTAGCCTGTAACTCATGTCTTTACTTTATTCCCAAGGGGCCTTTAGATCATCGCTGAGAGACGGAGATGGTGAGGGGGGCTGGAAGCAAGCACATTTGTATGCTGGGCTATATACAGCGAGCTAGCTTCCACTCACCTGCAAAGCTGCTGTCCACACAGCAGCAAGATTGGTCTTTTTAAAACAAAACCCAGAACTGTCCCTCCTCTTTTAAAACCCATCAGCATCCTCTGGCCCTCTGAATAATGCCAGCATCCTTCACGTCGCCACTCTGACCCACTGGCCTGCTCTGTGAGCTTGCCAACTCGGTACTGCCTCAGGGCCTTTGCACTTGGGGTACTCACTGCCCGGAATTTCCTTTCCCCAGATGCTTTCATGGCCGGCCCCTCTGTAACATTCAGTTCCCACTTTCCATACCAGAAAGACCTTCTCTGATCACCCGCCTAAAGTAACCTGGGTGCTGACCCTCCACTCAGGCGACATCTCATTACACTGCTACGGTTTTTTTTTTTTTTTAATTTATTTATTTGGCTGCACTGGATCTCAGTTGTGGCATTCGGGATTTTCGATCTTCACTGTGGCATGCAAACTCTCAGTTGTGGCCTGTGGGATCTAGTTCCCTGACCAGGGATCGAACCTGGGTCGCCTGCATTGGGAATGTGGAGTCTTAGACCACTGGACCACCAGGGAAGTCCCACTGTTACAGTTTTTTTTAACAGCATTTATCATTATCTGGAAAGATCTTATGATTTTTGATGCTTCTCTCGCAACCAGAACGCAACCTCTATGAGAGCTATTGCTATGTAACTTCAACCTGGACCGGGTACGAGGCAGATGCTCAGTGAAGTATTTTTAAATATAAATATTTAAGTGTGTGTAAGTCTTTTGTATCTTAACACACTTCTTCCTCAAAACATCTTTCCTAGTTTACAGATTAAATGAGATTCAAAGCGAGGAGGAGATTCTAAACGACAGAGCTGGGATTCAAACCCAGGACTGAAGCCGAGCAGAACCCTATGGTCCTTGCGCCTTCTGCCAGCCCCACCCCCCATCATGCCTCTGCCTGCCTTTTGTCTGCGGAAAACTTTAAAGAATACGTGGAATCCAAGAAGTGGGAAGTGTGCAAACAGGAAAGCAGTCAAAGGCGACTGAATAATAATAGCAATGTGGTCATTAAGCAGAGTCAAGGACCTTTAGTTCTTTCTCCAGGACTGTGGATGGTATGCTGAGCCGAACCCTGAGAGCTGTCTTACAGATACTGAAATAGCAGGTGGAGAAGTTAGCTACACGATGGCCAGACTGTACCCAGGACATGAGCGGCCACGGTTCTGAAAACTGGCCGCGAAGCAATGGTGACAAATGGACCCTGGAATGGAAGATTAACTGGACCTAAAACAATCAAGATGACACTGGTCAGACCACCGGTGACCCATTTGAAGATGACTGTCGGAGACGACTGTGCTGTTTCTGCCTGTAGCCCCCGCCACCGCCCGACTCCTATAAAAGCTCTTGCCCACTGGTTGCCAGTGGTGGTGGTGGGGAGTTGGCCTTTGGACAGACATCTGCCACCCTCCCTCTGAGCTGCCGGTATCTGAAATAAAGCTAACTTTCCTTCCCATCAACGTGGCCTGTTTACTGGCTCTGGAGTGGCGAGCAGCTGGACCCCACACTCTTTCGGTAACAGGATTACCAAAGAAGCCAAAATCTTATCCATTTTACTCATGGAGTATGTCTTCACAGGAACTACTAACAAGTGCTTTATTAAGAAAAAGAACCCTACAGTCAGATTATTTTTAATGAACAAATGAAGTGAAGTCGCTCAGTCGTGTCCAACTCTTTGCGACCCCATGGACCCTGGCTACCTACCAGCTGCCTCAGTCCACGGAATTTTCCAGGCAAGAATACTGGAGTGGGTTGCCATTTCCTTCTCCATTAATGAACAAGGGACCCATTTAATTAAATTACACTTCCGAAGTTAAAAGAAATGACAGGTGGTTGCCATGCAAAAATCAGCCTGATTCTTTTCTCAGGCCTCAGGCTAGCTTTCCTTTTTAATAACCGCTGGGCTTCAGAGTGGATAAAAGGAGAGACGACGGGCTGGGGAAGGGTCTCCCTTCATTGCCCCTGAGCATTTGTGCCTCTCATTTTCCAGACATGATGTGGAAAAGCAAAGTTACCCAGTAAATCCCTCACTTCTTAGCTGTCCCCTCCTCCCCACTCCCCAAGCCAGGAATGGCTCTTCAGGAACCAGACACTTTGGCTGAGATTGGAAGTCACATCACTTGAGCCAGCCTTGAAGGACTCTGACTCCTCTCTTGGCTCCCCAGCCTTCCGCCCCAACCCCTGATTTATGAGCAGCCCGTAACTTTTTAGGATGTCATGTATGTGTCAAAGAGAGATGAGCCGGGGGAAGGCCCATCCTGGTAACCAATTCAGGGCCTCTCTAGATCCATGAATGTTACCAAATGCAATGCTTCCAAAAGCAATTTTCAGAAAAAAAAAAAAAAAAACACCACAACTCTTGTATGTACATTATCTTGTCCGCACGGGGATCAAAGGATGGTAGCTTCCAGGGGCAGTCTCTTTCACCCTCATCACAGGGGTCTCGTGAAACACCAGTCAGTCCAACATGAAGAGGGGGCAGCCCACATAATTCCTCCAAGATGCTCCTATGCTGACATCCTACAGGTTAAACCACTTCTGGTCTCTACGTGGATCCAGCCCCAGGTGTAAGCCTTCTTGGACTTCCTTCTCCAAAGGCATCTCTGAGTGCTCCCAGCGGGAAGCATGTCTAAAGAGGCATCCGGAGATTTCCAAACTCTTCTCTTACCCCGAAGCTTCTTGCTGCTACTGCTGCTGCTAAGTCGCTTCAGTCGTGTCCGACTCTGTGCAACCCCATAGATGGCAGCCCACCAGGCTCCGCCGTCCCTGGGATTCTCCAGGCAAGAACACTGGAATGGGTTGCCATTTCCCTCTCCAATGCATGAAAGTGAAAAGTGAAAGTGAAGTCGCTCAGTCGTGTCCGACTCTTCGTGACCCATGGACTGCAGACTACCAGGCTCCTCCGTCCATGGGATTTTCCAGACAAGAGCACTGGACTGGGGTGCCATTGCCTTCTCCACCCAGAATCACTAGGAATCCAGAAACCCAGAGATTTCCCCTCTGCTCTTTTGGGGAAAGTCAAAGTATTCATTGACTGAGTCCCTGGTGGCTCAGTGGTAAAGAATCTGCCTGCCAATGCCAGCAACTTGGGTTCGATCCCTGGGTCGAGAAGATCCCGTGGAGAAGGAAATGGCAACCCACTCCAGTATTCTTGCCTGGAGAATCCCACGGACAGGGAAGGTTAGCGGGCTACAGTCCATGGGGTCACAAAAAGTCAGCCATGACTTAGCAACTAAATAACAAAAGTCTTCATTATGCTGCTGTTGCTGCTAAGTCGCTTCAGTCGTGTCCGACTCTGTGCGACCCCATAGATGGCAGCCCCCAGGCTCCCCCGTCCCTGGGATTCTCCAGGCAAGAACACTGGAGTGGGTTGCCATTTCCTTCTCCAATGCATGAAAGTGAGAAGTGAAAGTGAAGTCACTCAGTCACGTCTGACCCTCAGCGACCCCATAGACTGCAGCCTACCAGGCTCCTCCATCCATGGGATTTTCCAGGCAAGAGTACTGGAGTGCGGTGCCAGTGCCTTCTCCGAATCTTCATTGTAGAAAACATTAAAATGCCACAGATTAAGATCCCTGCGCAGCACTCAGGTGCTGTCAGGCCCCCTGAGATCTGGTTAAATGAAGCAGTTCTAAGGTCCTGGATTTACATCGAGCTCCCCCGAAGCTCCTTAGGTGACGGAATTAGTTAACCCGACTTCAAGCTCCTCACAAGGCATTTTCTTAAGGAAACGTGTATAACCAGCAGAGGAAGATGTTTGTGAGTTCGGGATGTGATCTTGCTAATTACTTGTTAATTAGCAAGTTCATGGCTAATATTCCTGCGAGAACTCAGCTCCTTAGATGTGTTCCTGAAAGCTAGCGGCATGGTTAACAGTCAAATTCACTAGGAGACTTCCTTAGTCAATTACTTTATTCTTATTTTTGGGGGCCACACTCCGTGTCTCGTGGCAGTGGTTTTCCCATTTTGTGGAAGATAAGTTTTTCATGGACTGGGGTGGTGGGGGGATGGTTTCAGGAAGATTCACGCACATCACATTTATTGCGCACTTTTTTCTATTATTACATCAGCTCCACTTCAGATTATCAGGCATTAGACTCTGGAGGTGGGGGACCCCTGTCTGGTAGGATCTCAGTTCTTCAATCAGGCATCGAACTCAGGCCATGGCAGTGAAAGTGCCATATCCTAACCACTAGACCACCAGGGAACTCTTAATTACTTTAAAAGAAGAAGTTTGGGCTAGTTCTTTAGGAGACTGATAGGTGGGAGCGTGAATACTGCTTTTGTTTGTTTACAGAACGTCTCTGGAGTGAAAAACGGGAGCGCTTGATAAATCAGGGTTGTTCAGCCTCGGCGCTGTCGACCCTTGGAGCCAGATTGTTCTTTGCTGGGGCTGTACGTCCACGGTAGGCTGCGCAGCGACATGGCTAGCCTCTACCCACTAGGTGCCAGGAGTACCCCCCTCATCCAGTTGTGACAACCAAAAATGTCTCCAGTCAAGCACTGGGAGGCCAAAGTACCCTCAAGTGGGGAACTGCTGCTTTAATTCCTTTAAAATTAATGAAAGGCTTGGCTCTTAGTCAGTTAACTCTGTAATTCTAGAGTGGACAACCTTATCAATGAGACTAGCTTTCTAAATAAGCGACAAGTTAAAAAAATTTTTCCATCTCCCAACCAGCTGAATGTAAGGTGCTCTTCTCCTGTTTCAAAAGGCCACATGGCCCAGATGTTCGGCATCACCACTGCAGCCAGACCCCTGTCTGCAGACTCAGGCTCTGTCCTTCTTACTAGGAGGTGAGTGACTGCTAGAAGTCGCTGTGGCCATCTCCTGGCCTGCACATGTGGTATCCAGAGCGTCCTAAAGTGATGAGAGTAAACGAGCTGGTGTAAGTAAAGCTCTTTAGTGGATACTGAGTTGGGAGGAAGCACAGAGGGGTCTGTCATCCTTATTCACAGAGTTAACTTCTCTGGGGCCTCACTGGCCACACCCAGCGCTTGCACTGGGCTGTCCCTTTCTCAGGTGCCACCTGAAGGGGCCATCAGGGGAGACATGGAGAAGAAGCTTGGTTTGGCATTTTGTGACCTTGGCCTTTTCCTTCTCATCCCAGCACCCAGACCACCACAAGCCAGGCTTGTGTCTTGGCGGGCACCCTGTCTGGGCTTGCACACTTCTGCAAAGGGCAGCCTTGCCCACTTTGGAGACAGTTCACAAATTCAGGCGTCCTGCCACGTGTGTTCACCTGGCTTTTCTCTTGTGTAGATTACCCTGACGCCCCCAGCTTGGGGTCAACATGCTTCTGCACCGATTCTGGAACACAGACCTCTCCCTCTCCCTTTTAAAGAAAAAAGGAAACCAAGCGCACAAACAGACGAAATCAATCAGAGCCATCACGCCATACAAGCCAACTGGGCCTTTAAAAAAAACACTGCCAAGTAGCTGTTTACAAGCTGAACAAATAATTACTCTGCCACAAGGAAGAAAAGTATTAATTAAAGCTATTCATTAAACCAGCCTCGCTATTCTGTGGGGTTTATCTCTTAGAAGTGTCAGCCAGAGGTTAGGGACGGATTAACACACAATGGAGGGCTTTGCCAGTTAAATCTCCTCCTTGTGGTTAGCTTTTAATAATAAAGTTGTCATTAAAAGAAAGAATTTAATGGTTTTAATTGGGTTTAATTACTTGGAAACTCCTGGAAAACAGATCAGCTTGTTTGAAAGAGGAAGACAAGAAAATGATGGTGGTAAAGAAAAAAAAAAGGTTGATTCACATGTTTAAACAGTAAAGCTAAAAAAAAAAAAAAACCAAAAAAACACACAAAAACTTGGCTTCTTTGGCAGTTTCATAGAAAATAGAAAAGATCTTCTTAGCTTAGCAAATGGGTCTATTTGTACTCACAAGAACTTTACCAAAAAAAAAAAAAAACCAGGATAAATCCCCATCATCACTGAATCACAAAAGAATCAAACTGACTACAAATGATAAAATCATAGTCAAATTGAAGAGAACAAACAAAGATGTCTAAACTGGTTCTTCTTTTCAAGTTTTACGCAACTACTCAGCCTCTTAAGATTTTTTTTTTATCCTTTGAAAAATGTTCTTTTAGCTGGAGGTGTCTGGCAGCTTTAAAAGCATTTCCCTAGGATATAAATTTAAAGGCAAAAAATTAAATAGATAAATGGAGCCGTGAACATGGATTAGGGGGACCGTCTGTCCGGATGTGCCTAACTGAGGAGGTTCCTGGGACTTGGCACCTTGAGCGTGAAAACTGGGAAAGTTCCAGATGACCCAGATGAGATGACCACCCTAACTCGAGTCACCGTTCATGCCCGAGGGGCATTTGAGACCAGTGCATTTCTGGAAGTTCACACCAAGTGCTTAGACCAGGGCCTGACACTCAGCAAAGTGGCTCCTGCTTCTGTCCAGCAAGGGACATGTCCTCATCAACGCTCTTGAGTCTTCTGCTTTTCATTATTATTTTTACTATTATTTGTAGTGGTAGTGATACAGTCCAGAGAGAGGATATTTTTACTCAACCAGCAACATGCTTCTAAAGATGCAGTTCTTGGGACTTCCTGGTGGTCCATTGGCTAAGACTCGGAGCTCCCAATGCAGGGGGCTAGGGTTCGATCCCTGGTCAGGGAACTAGATTCCACATACTACAGCTAAAGATCCTGTGTGCCACCACTAAGACCCAGCACAGCCAAATATATATTTGATAGATAAATAGATAAAGAGGCAGCTCTTTAAAAGACATTCATTCGTTCATTATTACTTATGGTTATATTTATTACAGACCACCATGAAAGTGTGCTTCTGAGAACTGGGCAAAGTGCATTCTATACATGGGGTGATAAAGACTACGGAAAAAATACAGCAAAGGATTTGTGCTGGGTAGGCTGTATGGGTGGCATTGCATCTCATAGGATGGCCAGGGAGGTCCTCGTGTGAATCTGGGCATCTGGACACATCTTCAGGAGGAGAGGGAGGAAGTCATGTGGGAGGAGGAGTGGTTGAGACGGAGGGGAGCATGTGTTCCGAGGCCCTGAGTCGCCGTGTCTGGCAGGGCGTGGCTGGCAGGGCTGAGTACCAGTGTGGCTGGAGTAGAGAGAGGGAGGGGAGGAGTCCTAGGAGATGAGGGACGGAGGTAATGGGCCAGACCCTTCAGAGCCGCATCTAAGGGCGTGGCCCCTGGGCCAGATTTGTCTTCAAGTGCTTACTGAGCACCTACTACGAGCTGGGTAAGCCCAACACGTTCTTGGCTCTCATATGGCTTAAAACAAGCACATGGAAGCTAAGGGCTGCTGTTCTTGTCTTCCCAGCATCCATGCTGTTGCCTTCTGGTAACAGTATCCTGAGTGTTTGTGCAGGGGGGATTCTATCACTGCCCATCTGTGTAGTTCCAAGGGAGCTGTCTCAACCTACATCCACCTTTGAGTGACTAGCTCTAGCCAGCCCAAGGAGAGCTTCGTCTGGCACTTGGTTGGAACTCCTGGGAAAGAGTTACTCTCTTTTTACAACAGTTATCAGGCTGGAAGTCCTGTGTTGCTTGGGGGCATTTCTGCCATCACAGGTGAAAAGAACAAAGCCAACCTGAAGAAAACAGAGCCAAGGGGTGCAAAGACGCTGACTTCCGTTGACACCATTTCTGGATTCAACCATGCCCCTGAACTTTTTGGTTGTAAGTGCCAATAAATTCACTTTTCTGTTTAAATCAGCTTGTGCTGAGTTATAATGGAGAGAAAATTAATCTGACCACTAATCACGGGGCACATAGACTGTGCGATGCTAGAAAGCAGAGATGTAGAAGGGACTAAGACATGGTCACAGTCCCTGCATTTGAGCTCTGAAGTCCAGCGAGGGAAAGACACGAATCAGTAGGCGATAAAATAATTAGTGACAAATAGAAGAGGGCGCTAAGGGGACACACCGGAAGGACACTTAACTCAGTATAGTCAAGGAGAGCTTCCTGGAGGCAGAGATGTCTAACCTAAGACCTAAATACTGAGTGAGCGTTGTTAGCTGGCCAAATCAATGGCAAGTGAGAAAAGCATTCCTGGCAGAGGGAACAGCAAGGATAAAGGTGGGGGAGTCTGTTGGTGCAACCGCAAGGCTGTAGCTGAAAACAAAAAGATGAAGAGTCTGAGAGATGGGGCAGGACAGAATGGAAGCAAGATCAAGGTCACGGAAGGTCTGCAAGCCAGCCCAGAGGGTCTGGACTTTATTCTGTGAATGGGAACAAGCCAACAAGACTTATAGGGACTAAGTAGCTCACTTCACAGAGTGAAGCATGTGCCTTGCTGGTCTTTCAATTTCCACTTGTTGGTAAAAGAAGTATTTAACTTTCTCCTTAACTCTCCTTAGAGGAGGACAATAGTGCAAGCGAGATAGGAATGACAGCTGACACGTGGCCTTAGTGTTAGGGAGGCAACAGGGAGTGGTGGGGATTGTGGCCGACTGGAAGCCACCTACCCCACTGAGAGGAATCAGTTGCTATGCAGCTCCAGCCAAGTGCTGACCTTTGAGAGTGTGGATGCAGCGTGGCCAGATCTTCTGATTTTTTAAGAGAACCTAGAGCCTCAATTTCTGTGTAAAATCTTGCAGTTAAAAAATTATTCATTTAAAGTCTAGTCGATTGATAATACATTAGTTTTGGGTGCAGAGCATAGTACATGGACTCAGTATTTTTACAGATTATTCTCCATTAAAGATTATTACATGATAACGGCTATAATTCTCTGTGCTATACAATATATCCTTGCTGTTTATCCAAAATCTCCCCATTTGGGACTTCCTTGGTAGTCCAGTGGCTAAGACCCCATGCTCCCAATGCAGGAGACCCAGGTTTGATCCTAGGTCAGGGAACAAGATTTCACAAGCTGCAGCTAGGAGTTTGCAGGCCTCAACTAAAGATCCCACGTGCTACAGCTAAAAGACCCTGCAGGCCACAATGGAGAGCGAAGCTCTCAGGAGCCACAACTAAGACCAGGTGCAGCCAAATAAAGAAATAAAACTCATCATCTGATGGGGCCTTGTAAGTTTTTGCCCAGCAAAGGAAACCATAAGCAAAATGAAAGACAACCCATGAACTGGGAGAAAATATCTGTAAGTGATGTGACTGACAAACAGCTCATCCAACTCGATAACAAAAAGACAAACAACCCAATCAGAGACTGGGCAGAAGACCTAACCAGACATTTCTCCAAAGAAAATACACTGACGGCCAATAGGCACATAAAAAGATGCTCACCACCATTAATAATTAAATAACTGCAAGTCAAAAGTACAATGAAGTACCACCTCACCCCATGTAGAATGGCCACTGTTAAAAAGTCTAAAAATAACAAATGCTGGAGAGGGTATGGAGAAAAGGGAGCCCTCCAACCCTGCTGGTGGGAATGTCAGTGGGTGCAGCCACTGTGGAAAACAGCAAGGAGGTTCTTCAAAAAGCTGAAAATAGAGTTACCATATGATCCAGCAATCCCACTCCTGGTATATATCCAGAAAAACTATAATTCCAAAAGACACATGCAGTCCCGTGCTCATAGCAGCACTCTTCACAACAGCCCAGACGTGGCAACAACCAAATCTCCATCGACAGATGAGTGGATAAAGAAGATACGGTATGTCCATGCAGTGGGACAGCCGTAAAAAGACCAAAATAAGGCCATCTGCAGCTACATGGATGGACCCAGCGACGGTCATACTCAGGGAAGTCAGACAGAGAAAGACGAAAGCCATATGGTACCGCTTTTACTATGTGAAACCTGAAATATGACGTAAATGAATTTATCTATGAAACAGGAACTGACTCACAGATATAGAGAACAGACTTGTAGTTGCCAAGGGCGAGTGGAAGGTTGGGGGAGGGACAGAGTGGGAGTTCTGGATTAGCAGAGGCAAGCTCTTATGTATGAGCAACAAGGTCCTACTGCATAGCACGGGGAACTGCGTTCAATATCCTGTAATGAACCATAATGGAGATGTGTATAAGAGACAGTCCTGGCAGAGGGAACAGCAAGGATAAAGGTGGGGGAGTCTGTTGGTGCAACTGCAAGGCTGTAGCTGAAAACAAAAAGATGAAGAGTCTGAGAGATGGGGCAGGACAGAATGGAAGCAAGATCAAGGTCACGGAAGGTCTGCAAGCCAGCCCAGAGGGTCTGGACTTTATTCTGTGAATGGGAACAAGCCAACAAGACTTATAGGGACTAAGTAGCTCACTTCACAGAGTGAAGCATGTGCCTTGCTGGTCTTTCAATTTCCACTTGTTGGTAAAAGAAGTATTTAACTTTCTCCTTAACTCTCCTTAGAGGAGGACAATAGTGCAAGCGAGATAGGAATGACAGCTGACACGTGGCCTTAGTGTTAGGGAGGCAACAGGGAGTGGTGGGGATTGTGGCCGACTGGAAGCCACCTACCCCACTGAGAGGAATCAGTTGCTATGCAGCTCCAGCCAAGTGCTGACCTTTGAGAGTGTGGATGCAGCGTGGCCAGATCTTCTGATTTTTTAAGAGAACCTAGAGCCTCAATTTCTGTGTAAAATCTTGCAGTTAAAAAATTATTCATTTAAAGTCTAGTCGATTGATAATACATTAGTTTTGGGTGCAGAGCATAGTACATGGACTCAGTATTTTTACAGATTATTCTCCATTAAAGATTATTACATGATAACGGCTATAATTCTCTGTGCTATACAATATATCCTTGCTGTTTATCCAAAATCTCCCCATTTGGGACTTCCTTGGTAGTCCAGTGGCTAAGACCCCATGCTCCCAATGCAGGAGACCCAGGTTTGATCCTAGGTCAGGGAACAAGATTTCACAAGCTGCAGCTAGGAGTTTGCAGGCCTCAACTAAAGATCCCACGTGCTACAGCTAAAAGACCCTGCAGGCCACAATGGAGAGCGAAGCTCTCAGGAGCCACAACTAAGACCAGGTGCAGCCAAATAAAGAAATAAAACTCATCATCTGATGGGGCCTTGTAAGTTTTTGCCCAGCAAAGGAAACCATAAGCAAAATGAAAGACAACCCATGAACTGGGAGAAAATATCTGTAAGTGATGTGACTGACAAACAGCTCATCCAACTCGATAACAAAAAGACAAACAACCCAATCAGAGACTGGGCAGAAGACCTAACCAGACATTTCTCCAAAGAAAATACACTGACGGCCAATAGGCACATAAAAAGATGCTCACCACCATTAATAATTAAATAACTGCAAGTCAAAAGTACAATGAAGTACCACCTCACCCCATGTAGAATGGCCACTGTTAAAAAGTCTAAAAATAACAAATGCTGGAGAGGGTATGGAGAAAAGGGAGCCCTCCAACCCTGCTGGTGGGAATGTCAGTGGGTGCAGCCACTGTGGAAAACAGCAAGGAGGTTCTTCAAAAAGCTGAAAATAGAGTTACCATATGATCCAGCAATCCCACTCCTGGTATATATCCAGAAAAACTATAATTCCAAAAGACACATGCAGTCCCGTGCTCATAGCAGCACTCTTCACAACAGCCCAGACGTGGCAACAACCAAATCTCCATCGACAGATGAGTGGATAAAGAAGATACGGTATGTCCATGCAGTGGGACAGCCGTAAAAAGACCAAAATAAGGCCATCTGCAGCTACATGGATGGACCCAGCGACGGTCATACTCAGGGAAGTCAGACAGAGAAAGACGAAAGCCATATGGTACCGCTTTTACTATGTGAAACCTGAAATATGACGTAAATGAATTTATCTATGAAACAGGAACTGACTCACAGATATAGAGAACAGACTTGTAGTTGCCAAGGGCGAGTGGAAGGTTGGGGGAGGGACAGAGTGGGAGTTCTGGATTAGCAGAGGCAAGCTCTTATGTATGAGCAACAAGGTCCTACTGCATAGCACGGGGAACTGCGTTCAATATCCTGTAATGAACCATAATGGAAAAGAATATATATATATATATATATATAAAACTGAATCACTCTGTTGTATAGAGGAACTAATACAACATTGCAGATCAACTACACTTCAATAAAATAAAGCTTTTAAAAAAATCTCTCCCCCCCCCCCAAAAAAAATCTCTCCAGTTTGAATGGTGGCAGCTGACTTAATGTAACCCCAAAATATGTTTGAGAGTCAGGTGTAGCCCGCAGCTCTCCTCTCGCCCACTGGGGGAAATCAGGCATTGGAAGGACCTGGAGTTGGACTGAAGGTCTGAAAGCTGTGCATGGAACTTGGGGGTCTTCTGATGGGCTGTGCTCTGCTCAGTGGCAGAGGGGTTTCCAATGGCCTTTGGAGTTTGGAGTCTGATCCTTTCTCTGCCACTTAAGAAACTGGTAGTCGAAAATCCAGGTGTGTCCTGGGTAGAATAAGGATCACATATACCTTGTAGGTTTATCTTAAGGACCAAGGAGATGACTTATAGCCCACTGCCACGCATGCAGAGAGAGATTTACATTTTTTATCCCTGTAATTGAAGGCTTCTGGGTATGGGTTATAATATGCTAGAAACTGAAAGTCACTGTAAAAGTATACTTTTTTTTTTTTTTTAAACTCCAGACACTTAAATTCAACAATGAATTAAACGGACAAATTCCTCAAAACCCACAAACTACCAAAACTCACTCAGGGTGAAATAGCTGTAACTATTCAAGACACTGAAATCAAAGTTAAAAACCTCCTGAAAAACGAAATCTCCACGTCCAGATGGTTTCACTGGAGAATTCTACCAAGCATTTCAAGAAGAATAGCACCAATTCACCACGAGCTCTTCCAGAAAATAGAAGAGATGGCAATATTTCCCAACTCATTTTTTTTTTTTGAGGCCATTATCACCTGGACACCAAAACCAGGTAAAGAGAGTATTTAAAAAAAAAAAAAAAACCTTCATTTTTCAAGTTAAAAAAAAATATTCATCTTTTACCAGCTCAGGCAGTTTTGCGTTCCTTTAATGGTACCCACAGTGCTTTTAGGGAAACATCAGATGATTCCGGGACTGGTCTTTTGAGGTCAGTGGGGCAGGAACTGTTATTCCAATTTTACAGATGAGCAAACCTCTATTTAGTTCCAAAATATTTTCATCACCCCCAAAGGAAACCCCACACCCGTGAAGAAGCTGCTCTCCACCCATCCTCCCCTCCGGTCCCTGGTAACAACCAATCTGTATTCTGCCTCTATGGACTTACCTACTCCGGATAGTTCATATAAATGGAAACATACAGCGTATGACCTTTTGTGCCTGGCTTCTTTCCCTTTAGCATAATGTTTTTGGGGTCTGTCCACATCGAGCGCGTATTAAGTTCTCCATTCCTTTTTATGGCTGAAAATATTCCATTGTGTGACTATCCGAGGATGTGTTTATCCATTCAACTGTTGATGGACATTTCCAAAGAGATTCTTACACTGCATATTTCTCCTCTGAATTAGGCCCCATCGGGGACTTTGCACTAGTACTCTCCCCTCTCTGCCATCGGAAGGGCCCACAAGTTCGTGAATTCACAGAAGTGTGGGGAGCAGGCCTGGCGGGGGGATCCTCCTCTCTCCTTGTCAAAGTTAACTTCCCACACAACCGCCTTGACACCTTCCTGCCACTCATGCATGGACAGACACCCTCATCACCCAAGGCCCATGGAAAGGGCTGCGAGCTTTGGACAGCTCAGGAGCCCTTTTGTCTGGAAATAAATACCGTAAAAAAAGTCCGGGGTGGGGGGGGGGGCGCTGGGGGAGGCGGCCTCTCAACCTGCTAGTTAAGTGTAAAGGAAAATTGTTCCCATTATTCAGGTTCGCAGGGTGCCCGGGCTTCTTTTCCCACCACTTATCGTGAGCAGCACCCCTATATTTAGAGCAGACAAAAGAGCTTCTCATTCTAACCCCACCAACAATTTGTAGGTTTTGCACAGGAGACTTAACTCCTTCTTATTATGATTAGCGTTATTATTTTTTTTTTCCAGGTGCCCTGCAGCATTCAGTGAAAGGTGAGGCTAGACAAAAAAAAAAAAAAAAAAAAGCTGGCCAAAGCCTGGCAAAGCAGTCGCATTTGCTCAAGTTGGGGGCGGAAAACGAGGCATACTCAGGAGTCTTAACTAGCTCAGAAACCCTCCGCCAAAGTAGAAACGGTCTGTCTCCCAGCAGAGCGAGCCTGGGGCTTCAAAGAAAGTCTCTGCTAACGAGCACCTTCCTGACAACCCCGAACCATCTCTGAAATATATTTTATGTTGAAAATAATCCTTTAATGCTCTAAAATACATAAGCAGAGGCACTTGGCATGGAGGCCCAGTGGCTCGGGGAAGAACTATTACAGGGGATTAAAGCTACAAAGGGTCCCACCCCCCTGCCCACGGCCCCTCCAACTGTCATTCACCTCGAGGACATCTTTGAAAGCGTTTCCCACCTCTTCCTCCTCCACCCCCGCCGGAATGACAAGGGCAGATGTTCCTGTCCTGCCCTTCGCAGACAGAACCCAGCGATTAGTTAAGTCACTCTTCCTAGTCCTGCAAAGAAAGGAATCAGGGTTCGAGGAGGCCAGTCGAAGTCATCGTTTCTTTATTAGCCACAAAGACTAAACACCCTTTACCTAACTGAAAAGAGAGCTTGCGGGGTGTGGGGGTGGTAG
>SJYA01001860.1:39598-60350 GCA_006410615.1 Neotragus moschatus | reverse complement strand
GGGGGACGTGGGGGAAGATGGAGCGGGAGGTGGGGGTGGGCGCGGAGACTCAAATACAAGGTTTAACCCCCAGTGGGGGAAAGAAATCTCCGACTTCCTCAGAAAATCCTTTCCAAATTGTATTCATCTTGACTTAATCCTCATCTACTGAGTGAATTAGGCAGTATTTATTTTGAAAATCTATTTTATAGAGTTCCAAGGACTCTGTTTTCCTTGGGCTGGGCTGACTCCATTTCAGAGCTGGAGACCGCGGCAAGGGCCCCAGCCAGGCCTTTAAACATCCAAGGTGCTGGCCTCACATGGTTAACACAATGTAAATAAACACAGCTGAGCCCGGAGAAATTGGAAGGTTTTCTCATTAAAGAAATAAAATAAACAGATGTCCTTAAGCACTTTGGCTTGTGTTTGTCCAAGGGCTGAGTGCTCTCGATGTCTGAAGGGCAGAAATGATTTAGACCCCCATCTCCAGGTAGAAGGGGAGAAAAGAAAGAAAAGAAAAGAAGCTGTGCTCCTCTGAAATTAACTAATCGCCCTTTAGGGAGGGCACTTTTGATTTGAACCTTAGCAACTTCTACAAATAGTTTTTAACTGCTGGGTCATAAAAGCAGGTTTTTTTTTTTTTCTTCTCAGTTTGTAAAGCAGTAACGGACAGGCCAAGCCGTGTCTCGCCAAGTGGATCTGATTGAATCCTGATGGCACCGTGCTGGGTACTGGATTCCGGAATCCGAGCCGGAATCACGTAATTACACCGGCTGAGAGATGGGGAGGAGGACTGGCTGATGGGAGAGGGCAGGAGCCATGGGCAGAGATGTGTAGAGCCAAGAGCTGGTTGGGCTCTGCCCAGCCTCTTCTAGATGCACAAAGAGGTTGGCAGGCTGGCAGGACCCACGAGAAACGCCGTCACCAGGGAATGCACGGCTCTCATCTTGCTTCACGGATTAAGGTGCGGAGATGTCCAGTCGACATGTCCATTCTGGTGCTGAGACCTGAGACTGCATTTCTAACAGCTCCCTCATGAGGCTGGGCCCTGGACCACACTTTGAGGGGCCAGGAGGGCTTATGTTACAACAAGGGTCCGGTGATGCGGAGTTTCAGTTCCTATAAGAAACCCGTCACGAAGATGTCTGAACATCCAGGCATCCTTAATGCCTTAGTTTGGGTCTCCCCCCGAGGCAGATGCTGAGCCTAAGATTCAGGTCAAGCAGCTTATCTGGGAGGGGACCCCAGGAAGCCCTGGTGACCAAGTATGGAGGTGGGGGGCAGAGGAACAGCAAGGGCAGGTCCGTGAGCAGGGTTCTGCTCTTCTGGGTTCTGCCCTTCTGGGGACACGTGGGAGACTGCACCCCAGAGCGTCACAGGTTCTTACAGAGGGAACCCATGATGCCTGTGGGGGTGGGGAGAGCCGTGGGGAGAGATATGAGGCATTAATTGCGCCTCCTTCAATGGAAATTCAGTCCCTGCCATTGAACGATCATAGAATAATAGTGATGTTATTCTATCATCAAATGATCATACCAAGAAGTGTGTTATGGCAAGCCTGCTGTCATCTCAAGAGGGCGTTTCTAACCAGTTGGGAAGGCCAGGCAGACCTGCCTAAGGAAGGGACCCTGGGTAATAGCACTGCTTCTCTTGTCTTTGTTGGAGGAGAAGAGAGGGTAGCATCTAAACCCCACTGAGTGGACAGAATTCGCAGTCATGATAACGGATTCCCGGAACAGATGATCCTTAGGAAGTAGCAGCCTGCATTTTGTGGGGGTGGGCGGTCCTAAAGGCATCGTTTTTGAGCCACCTGACAAGGCTTGGAATCTGGTTGGAGGGAACTAGGGACCCACATGTCTTAGAGTCCATGCAGAGGGCCCAGAGGGCACAGGGACCAGTAACCTCTGCCCTATGTATCCCACCTAGGCTGGGCACAACCTGGCACTGGCAGGGCACAAATGTAAATGCCTCTGTGGGTGCAAACGAGGCACCACGGAGCCACAGCCCATAGCCCAGGGAGGGTAAGTGACTCCAGGGAGAGAAGGGGGCAGGGGTGAACCACAGGGCACACGTCCTGCCAAAGGGTCTCCACTCTGAAAACTCAGACCTGGTGTTGCCAAATCTTCCCATTTTCCAAGAGAAGGGAGACATCCAGATTTTAAAATGCTGGCAATGAATTGAGAACTTAAGGAAACGCCAGAAGGCCAACCTGTTTTCAAGCCAGATCTGGCCCCCCACATTGCCAGTTTGAAATCTCTAATTTCTTCAGGTTGAGCAGGGGCTGGCTCTTTTAAATGGGTGACATGGAGAGGAGTCCTTGATTGGAGTCTGCTCAGGCACCAAGGGTCACCTGGCTCCATCCCAGATCCTCCCCCTGCCAAAGAGTCCCTGGCCCCAAGCCTGCCTGGAGGGGCCAGTTACTCAACTTTCCACAGCCTTTGCTGAACCCCTGCTGTGGGTCCAGCTCTGGGTGAGGTCAGGCCAGGGTGGCACCCGGCATCTTGGCCTCGGATCGAAGCTGACAGCCCCCTATCTTGTCAAGCATGTGGTTGTTTGTTCCCTGCAGGGCAGACACCTTGGGATCTAATTTTTGCAGTGTGTGCAACCACACACACCGAAAACTCCCTACCCATGAGCTGTTTATTTATTTGTTTATTCAACAAATATTTATCAACTGGGTGTGCCAGGCACTGTTGGTTGCCAGGGGGTGAAGCTATGAAGACATCAGATCCAGTCTATGTGCTCCTGGATCCCAGTCAAGCAGACGAGTTCATGCCATGTGTTTTTTTTTTTTTTTTTTTTTAAAGGAAGTTCTCCTTTTTAGAAACTATTTATTTGGCTGTGTTGGGTCTTAGCTGTGGCCCATGGGCTCTTCACTGCAGTCCACAGGCTTCTCTCTAGGTGTGGTGTGGGCTTAGTTGCCTCGAAGCTTGTGGGAACTTAGTTCCCTGACCAGGAATTGAACCTGCATTGGAAGGCGGATTCTTAATCACTGGGCCACCAGGGAAGTCCCTCCAATGGTTCTTACTTTGCACCCTGAGGACATTCACGTGGATCACTGGGGATGCAGTTTAGATACTGACTAAGAGCAGTGGGCTGCCTTCTGGCTCTCATCTCTTTCAAGGTGGATGACCTGGGCTGAATCATGCTGCCTTGCTGAGCCTCAGTCTTCCCAGAAATGGGTGTAATAGAACAGTCTTGCCTTATAGGTTAGTGGTATAAAGCTCAGAGGCAGCTTATAAAGGATGCTTGTCACAGCATTCTCTGTGCTGGTGGGCAGCTGGTGGGCCCTGGGTGTCCTCCCTGCAGGGAGGGGAGAAGGAGGGCGGGGAACCCTGGAACTCAGGGCAGCAGATGGATGTGATGTTTCTCAGCCCCAGCACTAAGGACATTTGGCGCTAGATAATCCTGTTGTCGGGGACTGTCCAGTGCGTTACAGCAGGGGTCCCCAACCCCTGGGGTCTAATGCCGGATGATCGGGGGTGGAGCTGATGTAATAACAATAGAAATAAAGTGCACAAGAAATGAAATGTGCCTGAAACCACCCTCTTTACCCTGGTCCGCGGAAAAACTGTCTTCCATGAAACCCGCTCCTGGCGCCAAAAAAGCTGGGGACTGCTAGCCTTGTAGGATGTTTAGCGGTATACCTGGCCTCTATCCACTAGGTGCTAGTAAGAAACCCCAAGTCGCCACAGCCAAAAGCGGTTGACATTGCCAAATGACACTTTGGGGGCGAAGTCACCTCCAGCCAAAGACCACTGAGTTAGAGCGATGGAGCAGGGCATACGGCCACGCAGAGGGACCTGGGACCACAGTGCAGAGGGAGAAAGGGAAGAAACAAGGGCTACTCAAACAACGCCACCTACAGGCAGAAGGAATAAACGCACACAAGAAGGTAATACGTATTTTAGAGGAAAGCACACGACATGGTAGGCCATGAACTACAAGGAGGGGAGCAGGGAGAGTCCACATGGGCCTCCAAGGAAACATACACGTACCCACGTGATATAAAGAAGAGGCCTGTGTGGGCAAAGTGTGAATAACTCAATGTTGGCACTTAGGTTCAACTCAAAAAAACAAAACTAAAAACAAACAAAACTCCACCAAAACCCCCAAAAAACACATGTTCAGAGCAGCAGAGTACTTGTTACACAGTGAGTGTGCTCCCTCCCCCAAAAGGGAAGATTTTTTCCAAGAGGAATTTGCTAGTTGGCAATAGAGGGAAGAGATCAGGTCCCTTTAGGGGGAGACCAGGGACAGTGAGTAAGACATCTCTGAAGC
Organism: Neotragus moschatus; assembly: GCA_006410615.1. Lineage (NCBI taxonomy): Eukaryota > Metazoa > Chordata > Mammalia > Artiodactyla > Bovidae > Neotragus > Neotragus moschatus. The sequence continues at coordinate 56,090 of SJYA01001860.1, read as the reverse complement.
CCAGCGGGTGAGAATAAGGACTCGCTTTACACTCTGTGTGGTTGGTTCTGCCTTCACAGTATATCCGGACTGCTGCACTTCTCATCTTCCAGCATCCACTCACTCTGGTCCAAACAGCCGTCATGTTTCAGCTGGACTGCTCCAGTAGTCCCCTCACTGGTCTCTCCTCTTCCAGCCAGGCCGCCCCCCCTTTTTCTGGGGAGCAGCAAGAGGGACTCTTTAGAAATATAACTCAGACCCTGTCTGTCCTTTCTCTGTTTCAAACCTCACGGCTTACTCGTCAGGGGAAAAGCGAGTTGAATTTCTGTTTTTCCTCTGACTTGTGCTCCAAACATGCTAGCTTTTTTTTGTCCCTCAAGTCCAGCAGGCAGACTTCTGCCTCAGGGCCTTTGCACTTGCTGTTTCCTCTTGCTCTTACAGCAGATATCTGTTCCTCCACTTCCTTTTAAGTCTTCATTCACATTTTAGCCTCTCCATGAGGGTTCCTTCCTGGGCCACTTTTAAAAAGTTTTAATTGAAACCCTTTCCCCCAGCAATATTTCATAGACTTCAAAGGACATCATCAATAAGGTGAAAAGACAACCCACAGAAAGGGAGAAACATTTACAAATCCCGTATCTGATAATGGTGTGCTATCCAGAATGTGTAAAGAACTCCTATAACTCAATGATAAAGGACAAACTACTTGCAAATGGGTAAAGGATCCATCGACAGGTGAACAGATAAAAGAAGATTGTGTGTGTGTGTCAAAATACTAGTCAACCATACAAAAATGAAATAAAGACATTTGCAGCAATATGAATGGGCCTAGAAATTACCATACTAAGTGAAGTAAGTCAGACAGAGAAAGACAAATACTGCATGGGATCAGTGATATGCAGAATCTAAAACATACAAATTAACTTATTTACAAAACAGAAACAGACTCACAGACACAGAAAACAGACTTATGGTTAGTGAAGGGGAGGGATGAATTAGGAGCTTGGGATTAGCAGGTACAAACAACTATATATATAAACAGATAAATAACAAAGTCCTACTGTATAGCACAAAGCTTCCCAGGAGGATCGGTGGTAAAGAATCCACCTCACCTGCTAAGGCAGGAGACTTTCTGCCTGCCAAGGTGGGAAATCCCCTGGACAGAGGAGTCCGGTGGACGCCAGTCCAAGAAGTCACAGAAGAGTTAGACACAACTTAGCGACTAAACAACAAATATCTGCATTAAAGAAATATCTATTAAATTCTTTGCTGTTTTTTTTTTTTTTGAAATAGAGCTGGTTTACAATGTTGTACCAGTTTCTGGTATATAGCAAAGTGATTCAGTTATACATATACATTCTTTTTATATTCTTTTCCATTAGTTTATTTCAAGATATTGAATATATCTTAAAAAACAGTTCAATCCCTCAGGAAGGGATTAGGAAGGAAATAGCAATCCAGTTCAGCATTCTTGTTGAGAAATCCAAGAACAGAGGAGCCTGGCAGGCTACAGTCCAGGGAGTTGCAAAAAAGTCAGGCATGACTTAGCAACTAAACAACTCTATAGCACAGGGAATTATTAATATATTCAATATCTTGAAATAAAGTGATGGAAAAGAATAATATATATGTATAATATATATTACATATATGTGTAACTGAATCACTTTGCTATATACCAGAAACTAATACAATATTGTAAATCACCTATATTTCAATAAAAAACAGCAAAGGATTTAACAGGTAATAAAGCAGATATTTGTTGTTGTTTAGTAGCTAAGTCGTGTCTGACTCTTTTGTGACCCCATGGACTGTTGTCCACCGGGCTCCTCTGTCCATGGGATTTCCCAAGCAAGAATAATGGAGTGGGGTGCCATTTCCTTCTCCAGGGGATCTTCTCAACCCAAGGGTCGAAACTGCGTTTCCTGCTTGGCAGGCAAATTCTTTACAACTGAAGAATTCTTAGGGCCACCTGGGCCGCCCTAAAGAAGGTATTACAAGTAGCCAAATAAGCACATGAAAACATTAGTCAACACAGTTTGTCATCAGGGGAATGCAACCCCAAACCACGAGGTGCCACTTTATGTCCACTAAGAGGATGATAACCGAAAAGACAGATGGTAACAACCATCAGTGAGGGTGTGGAGAAACTGGACCCTTATACCTTGCTGATGGGAATGCAACACGGTGCACCTACTCTGGAAAAGAGTCTGTCAGTTTCTCAAAAGTTTAAACTAATAGTTGCCATACTACCCAGCAATTTCAATCCTAGGTATATACCCAAGTGAATTGAACACATGCTGCTGCTGCTAAGTAACTTCAGTCGGGTCCGACTCTGTGCAACCCCATAGATGGCAGCCCACCAGGCTCCCCCATCCCTGGGATTCTCCAAGCAAGAACATTGGAGTGGGTTGCCATTTTCTTCTCCAATGCATGAAAGTGGAAAGTGCAAATTGAAAGTGAAGTCGCTTAGTCGTGTCCGACTCTTCGTGATCCCATGGACTGCAGCCCACCAGGCTCCTCCATCCATGGGATTTTCCAGGCAAGAGGACTGGAGTGGGGTGCCATTGCCTTCTCCAACTGAACACATATGTCTACACAAAAACTAGTATACACGTGTTCACAAAAGCATTATTCATCATAGCCAAAAACCCAACTGTCCATCAAGTGATGGATGGACAAAATGAAGTACATCCATACACTAAAATTATGTGACAATAAAAGCGAAGTATCGATATATGGTACAACATGGATAGTTTAAAAAACATTATGCTAAGTGAAAGAAGCTAGTTACAGAAGACCGCATATTGTGTGACTCCATTTATAAGAAGAGTCCCAAAGAGGCAAATCTATAGAGACAGAAAGTAGATTAGTGGTTACCAGGGGCTGGGGGTGGGGGTGGGCTGGAGGAAATGGGGAGTGATTGCTAAAGGGTTGGGGCTGTCTTTTAAGGGTGATAAAAATGATCTAAAATTAGATGCTGGTGACGGTTGCACAACTCTGTGAATATACTAAAAACTAATAAAATTGTACACAGTGAAATGGTAGATTTATGGTATGTGGATTATATCTCAATAAGCTGTTATTAAAACACACATGCCCACAACTGGGCCTAGAGCTGAGCTTCCAATCGGTACTGAGCAGCCTGGAAGGCAGGGCACAAAAGGGGGTCAGGGCCGACCCGCTGTGAACCCAGAAAGACTGATTGCCAGTCCTCACTACGAGCCCTTCCTGGCCACAGGCAAAGGCTCCTGACCACCTTGCATGTGTCTAGTCCCGGCTGGAAAAATAACAGAGTTCAGGGCCGGAGGGGAGGTGGGGCGGGAGGAGAGGTTAGGAGAGAGGCAGTGACCACTGGCAGCTCCGGCTCTCCGGGGAACGCCTGATGGATCCACAAGGTGCGAGGGGGTGTAGCCACCAAAGGGATGCTCTGGCTGTGAGCACCGGGTGGGAAGAGACGGAAAGGGAGTGGAGGGATGACAGCCTCGAGCAGCGCCTGCCCTGACTGGGAGCAGGAAGAGAGCCCAGTTTCTGTTTCAAATTCAGTCACTCTGCTTTGAATCACTCCTTAATCATTGAGCTCTGTAGCTCTTTATTTCCCTAAGTAGACAGTGAGTCTCCCCTTTGGCTGGGACAGCAACTGATATGACTTCTGCTTCCTGGAAGGTGCTCAACACAACAGCCACCAAGTGGCCCTTGGTGTGGAGGTACAGAGGGTCGTGACCTTCGGAGCCCACTCAGGACACACCTCCCATAACATGTGGTGGGGATGGAGCTGACCTGCTCCTCTGTCCCCTCAATGCCAGGCTCCTGACCTAGGCTGGCTACAGAGGGCCACAGACTTTGATACATGGGTGGGCATTTAACCTAGTTTGGGCCAGTGAGATTCAAGCCTGGGAGCTGTGCTGGAATTTGGAAAGGAGGTCTTCTTTTTCAGCTGGGATTTCTAAGAAGGAGTTGCCACATGGAGAAAGTCAACCGAGGGATGCAGAAAGACCCAAGTCCTAAGATACTGAGCTTCTGGATCCAGCCCAACCTGAATCCCATTATCTCTGGGCTTTTCAATTACTGTGATCTAATAACTTTGCTTTGTAGTTTAAACACTCCAGAGTGCTGAAGCTGTGTCCTGCTTGATATAAGCTATTAATAATGGGCTTCATGTAGCTGCAGCTATAAGAAGAGCACAAAGAGAAAGAACTGGGGGCCAGAAGTCAAGGCCATGCATTTTAGTTCCATTGTGAATACCATGACTACACAACCTCTCTGTATCTCAGTTACTCTGTCTGCAGAAAGGGGCTCACACTCCTCCTGTTCCTCTGAATCCCCTCCATTGTCGTCCAAGTTTATAGCCCAGACTTCCCTTCAGAGCTTCAGACACACAAATACAATTGCCCTTCAGGTCTCTTGAACAGAGCACATTTTACTTTTCTTCAACAATTTTCTCTTTCCTGGTTCTTCCTCTTACTGCATGGTGACTTTGTGCCAGAGAACGCTAGCTGTCCTCTAATACACCTTCTTCCTTTTTCCCCTCTCAGAATCCTAGAAGCCCTGAATTTTAATGCAGCATGTGACTAGACTACATTTCCCAGACTCCTTTGCAACTAGAGGTAGCCATCTGATCAACTTGCAGCCAATGGTATGTGAGCAGAAATGATCTGTGCAACTTCTGGATCTGGCCCTTCAAAGAGAGGGAAAAAAAATAAAACTGAAAAAGAGAGGAGTGGATTCCTTTTTCCTGCTTGCCTTCTCACTGGATGGATGCAGACACAGGGGTGGGCCATGTTTCACCTTGGCAATGAGGGCAATGCTCCAGGGATGGAGGAGAACAAGATGGAAGGGGCCATTGTTCCTGGAGTTGGGCAGCAGCCTTGTCAGCCTGAACTGCTTATGCCTGGACTGCAAGGTGAGAGGAGTAAACTTCTATCATGTTTGAGCCATGGTTACTTTGGGTCTCTCTTAGAGTGGCTGGATTTAGCAAAACCCACCCACCAACCATACTCACCTAGGAAAGCTGGAGGTAGTTGTCCGAAGTCTTGAAGGACTGACCGTGGTGTTCTACCTGAGGCCCCTGTGATCAGGGTGAAAGAGACTGCCACTGGAAGCAGCCAATTTTGATCCCCACGAGAACAAGCTAGTGTACAGACAAGAGTTGTGTTTTTCATTGTTTGAGCTTTTCCTGAAAAATTGCTTTTGGAAGCATTGCATTTGGTAACATTCATGGATCTAGAGAGGCCCTGAAGTTGGTTACCAGATTGGGCCTTCCCACTCATCTCTCTTTGATACATGTGATGACATCCTAAAAAGTTATGGGCTGCTCGTAAATCAGGGGTTGGGGCGGAGGGCTGGGGAGCCAAGAGAGTAGTCAGAGTCCATCATGGCTGGCTCAAGTGATGCGACTTCCAATCTCAGCCAAAGTGTCCGGTTCCGGAAGAGCCATTTCTGGCTTGGGGGGTGGGGAGGGGGGACAGGCTGACTCAGCCGCTCAGTCGTGTCTGACTCTTTGTGATCCCACGGACTGCAGCACACCAGGCTTCCCTGTCTTGTCCATCAATGTCTCCTGGAGTTTGCTCAAACTCATGTCCATTGAGTCAGTGATGCCATCCAACCATCTTATCCTCTGTTACCCCCCTCTCCTCCTGCCCTCAATATTCTCAGCATCAGGGTCTTTTCCAATGAGTGGGCTCTTCACATCAGGTGGCCAAAGTACTGGCGCGTCAGCTTCAGCATCAGTCCTTCCAATGAATATTCACGGCTGATTTTCTTTAGGACTGACTGGTTGGATCTCCGTGCAGTCCAAGGGACTCTCAAGAGTCTTCTCTAGCACCACAGTTCAAAAGCATCAATTCTTTGGTGCTCAGCCTTCTTTATGGCCCAATTCCCACCGATGTACATGACTACTGGAAAAACCATAGCTTTGACTATACAGACTTTTGTTGGCAAAGTGATGTCTCTGCTTTTTAATATGCTGTCTGGGTTTGTCATAGCTTTTCTTTCAAGGAGCAAGCATCTTCTAATTTCATGGAAGAGTCTAGAAGAGGGATGATGACGGTACAGGAGACCTGGGGTCTCCAAGAGCATCTCACCTTAGTTTTCCCTGGACCTTGTGCGAGTACCCAGAGAGGCACGTGAGCCTGAGGCCCTGGGTGACCTCACTGTCTCTGGGCCTCAGTTTCTCCTACTGTCCCATGGAGACTCACTGGACGTGATGATCTCCCAGGTCCTTCCAGCTCTAACTTCCGTGGTTCTGAAATTTTAGGACAGATGTTGAAACTCAGGTGCCAGTGGGGTCAGGAAGGTCCCCTAAATGGGTTAAACAGGCCAGGCGGGGCCGTGGACGGGCTGGAGAGCGTCCGCCCCTGCTCAGCTCCTGCTGATTGCTGCCACCTGGGAATGCAGGATTGCCAGATTTTCTAAGTTTTCAAGGAGACTTGGACATCGCGATTATTTTGGTCTGTGCAATCTCCTGGTTTTTTAAATGTTGGCGACAAATTCACATTTTTTCTAACACTCTAGGGGCAAAACACAAATGTCTGCAGGCAGAATTTGGCGGGTGGCCCCCAGTTAGGAATTTTTTGTTTTGATGCTATTTTCTTTCCTTCCTCCCTTTATTCACCAAATATTTACTCGATGCCTGCTGAGTAGGGGGCACTGTTCTGTGCTCTGGGGACGAGGCAATGAACAAAATGGAAAAAAAAGCGCCTGTCGTCAAGCTGCGTTCATTCTAGAGGACCACCCCGACTCCTTCTCCCAACAAATATCCACTGGGCAATCCGGCCTGTGCACCGTGCTTAGGTGGGTTGATAAAAAAATGTTCATGGCCAATGTCCTCAGGGCACACACAACTTAGAAGGGAGACAGAGAGTGAGCACATAATTTTATTTATTTATTTTTAATTTTTGGCCACATCACGAGGCTTATGGGATTTTCAGTCCCCTGACCAGGAATGGAACTTACGCCCTCAGCAATGGGCGCATGGAGTCCTAACCACTGGTGAGCGTGTCAGTCGGCCAGGTGTGTTGTGTCTGACTCCACCCCATGGACTGTTCCTCACCAGGCTCCTCTGTCCATGGGATTACCTAGGCAAGAATACTGGAGTGGGTTGCTATTTCCTTCTCCAGAGGATCTTCCTGACCCGAGGATTGAACCCTCATCTTCTGCATCGGCAGGTGGATTCTTTACCACTGGGAAAGCCCCTTAACCACTGGACCACCAGGGAATTCCATAATTGTAAGTGAAAAATAAAAATTACGGGAAGAGATGGGAGTGGTTAGGAAAGTCCTCCTGGAGGCAGTTACACTGAAAATGGGAACTGAAAGATAAGTGTGTTAACCTAGTACACCAACTTTTTAGAACATTCTAGATTATAGCAGAAACCTCCAGTATGCCCCTCTTTCAGGTCCTCTCAGCAAGCAGAGGCTCTCTCCTGTTCAGTTCAGTTCAGTTCAGTCGCTCAGTCGTGTCCGACTCTTTGCGACCCCATGAATTGCAGCATGNCGGAAGTCCTGCCCTCTCTCCGTGGGGCTCCCTCCTTCGTCAGCCCCAGCTTCGAGGGGACATTCTGACCACGCCAGCTAACGCAGTCCCTACCACCCCAGCCACTCCTCGCGTGCTACCCTGCTTTCGATTTTTTTCCTTTGGGTAGCACTTACAGCCTCTGAAATCATCTTTACATCTTTAGATACACATGTGTTGTTTATCTCATTCTCACTTGGATGGAGGCTCCCTGAGGGCAGGTACTTTGTCTTTTATTCACTGCTCTATGCTTGGTTTCTAGAAGAGTAGGTGGTACGTGATGGGCTCTCTGGAAATAATTTTTGGAAAAAAAAAAAGAAGGTAGGCTTTGTTTTTGGCACCATTCTCAGCTCCTAGCACCACGCGGCACGTTACATACATTCAACAGCTATTTATTGAACGAATTAAAAAAGTGGAGGAATCGACTGGGATAACTGAATATTGAGCACTTATTGATACTATGTACCAGGAACTACACGAAGCCCCCCATTTTAATTATCCTAGATTATCCCACCTCTGACAAGGAGAACAGAACAAAGGGGGCTCGGTGTGATCTCTTTTCAATCATTTCACCAATGTTTACTGAGCACCCACTGTGTGCCAGTCTGTCCTAAGCACAAAGGACCCAGCAGTGAATAAGAAAATGGAAAGAAACCACGGCCTCCGTGGAGCTGACCTCCTAGTGGGGAGGGGCCGGAAGTGAATAAACATGTCAAATAACGTGTTAGATGGTGACAGGTGCTGGAGCCAGCCAAAGCGAGGACGGGAGCTAGGGAACACTGGGATACAGGGTGGGTGGTCAGGGAAGGCTCTGCATTTTAGTAAAGCCTCGCAGGTGAGAAAGCCACACCTACAGAGCTTACGTCACTTGCGATTTATATCTCAGAGATTATAAGTGGCAGGGCTAGGGGCTGGAGCCCAGGACTGCCCGACTCTGGGCCCTGCTGTTCTCCATCTCAACAACCTCCAACCTGCTGGAATTTCCACCCCCGACCCTGGAAGGTTCATTAATAGTTTCAGTGTATGACTGATTGAACCTAGTGAAAATGTCTTCCTTCAGGGTGCCCCTAGCTGCTGGATCTGTTCCACAGATCTGTTCTGATCCCCCGACAGCACACAGCTGCCTGCAGGGCTGTTTGGATCATGCTCTGGGATGCCAGCCCCAGGCCCCAAGGCCAGTCTGCCGTGGGGAAGCCCTGCAGAACGTGTTTTTATAATCTCCTGGCAGCCAGGGCTCAGCAACCAGGGGAAATTCTACTGGAGGGGCCAGGGGATTGCCCTGGGGCAAACAGAGGCCAACATCTGGTTCGTGACACGGTAGCCGTCCAAAAAGCCACAGTATAGCCTCGGGTCTAAAGTTTCTTGGCAGTAAAGACAACCTTCTCCAAATTGATACTTTTTCAAACAGAGAGGTCAAGTACTCACCAAAATGACCGCCCACAGCCATCCTCGAATGCCTCATAAGCTCACAAATCCTACATCTGTCCGACTTGAGGAGGGGGCAGAGAGCCTTGTAAAATGGCGCATCCCTCTCAGGTACCCTTTACGGGAGTACGGGGCTGGCTCTCCCTGAATGCGTCACCCCTCTGCTTACAAAGCTGCCTCTTTCAAGTGTTTACCATTAGGACTAAGGTTGCTTCCGCAGACCTGTAAATTCCAACTGGGTCCATCTAATGCCCCCCAGGAGGAGGTGGGAATGCCTTACGTAAAGGCCACGGTTTCCCTTGAGATGTCTCCCACTTCTAGATCAAAGCCGACTGTCCTGGGTCCTAAGAGCCATAATTCACTCCCTGCCCTAAAACCTCAAGTGGCTTTTTAAGATCTGATGGTCCAAGCAGCTGCAGATCTTGGCTTTCATCTCTGCTGGATTTATTTCCCCTTCTCTGCTCAGCTCTTCCAATCTCTGTACCTTCAATGGTTTCCAAAGTCCCAGAACTTGGGTGTCGTCCTTCCCCACCCCTGCCATCACCTGTGGGTGTTTTTAAGTCTGTCTTAAAACTCAGAAGGGCGTTCACACACACAAAGCAAATCCTACGTACTAGGTCAGTGCGCGGGCTGGATGAGGTCTACCGACGAGTTGCTCTGCGTATTTTCTGTTTATTTTGTATTTTCCCTTCTCTCTGCAGAAGGAAAGCATTTAAAGCAAGGGGTTATAGGGCATGGACTCTGCTGATCGAGGTTAACATCACGGATAATAAGACTGATATCATGTAGCCCTGTAAGAGGCAAGGAGGGCATAGCATCACGTGTGTGGTCTCCTTGTTCCAAATGCACAACCTCAATCTAACCTTGAGAAAACATGAGACAAACCCAACTGAGGGACTTCTGACAAAAATGCTTGACGAGTACTCATCAAAGTGTCAAGGCCTTGAAAGGCTGAAGGTTTGTCAGAGATCAGGGACCAGGAGGGACCAAATAACTAAATGTGACGTGAGATACTGGAAGAAAAAATGGAAATTTGTGGGAAAACTGGTGAGTTTCGTGTTAGGTCTGTAGTGCGGCTAGAAGCACCGTGCCCCAGTTAATTTCCTGGTTTCAATCACTGTACTACGGTTCCAGAAAACACACGGGGGGCAGCTGGGTGAAGGGTGCACAGGGACTCTGTCCCATCTGTGCAACTCTCCTAGAAGTCTTAACTCACTTTGAAATAAAAAGTTAAAAAAAGAAAAAGGGCAAATTCTGATGGAGTTTGAATTGGATACTTACTATCTAGGCGATCCAGGGCAAAGTAAGTAACCCCTCTGTGCCTCAATTTCTCCATCTGTACAGTGGGTATTGAGATAGTAGCCGCCTGACAAGGTTACTGGAAAAATGAAATGAATCAACACGTGTACTGTGTTGAGAATGCGATCTGGTTCTGAAATGCCATAATCAATGTCATCTGCTGTTAGCACCATTAACCTCACCACTCTCATTTCTGCTATTTCTCTTCTGTTGGGAGAGAATGGGGTGAAACATGTATAGCAATTCAGTGCCCTCTGTCAGCTTATCAACCTGGACATTTCATAGTACCTGCCAGGTAACTGTGGCATAAGGATTTAAAAACTCACACAGGACTTTCCTGGAGGTCCAGAAGGTAAGACTCCATGCTTCCTCTAATGCAGGGGAAGCGGGTTCAACCCCTGGGTGGGGGACTAAAATCCCCTATGCCGCATGGCACGGCCGAAAAATTAAAATGTAAAACTGACAGAAGTTATTAATTTCATATAACCCAGATTTTGCTTTTTTTTTTTTTTGCGCAAAAAAGGGAGGGGAGCTCTGGAAAACTGGGCTTCCTTTCTGCCATGCCGTCACACATTCCAAATGAGGAGCGTCTGCCCCTTTTAGATGAGAATGGGCTCTCCATGTGCCCACACTCCCCTCCCCGCCCTACTGCCTTCCCATCACTAAGGATAAATCCTACCATCCTTGACTTGATACCTTTTCTACAGTTAAAAATTTTTTTAGTGTATCTGTGGTTGGCTGAGTAAACGACCCTGAAGATACCAATGTCCTAACCCCCAGAACCTGTGAATATGTTACTTTAAAAGGCAAAATGGACTTTTCTGATGTGACATCGGATCTTAAGAGGGACAGATTATTCTTAATTAGCCAAGCGAGCCCAATGTAATCACAAGGGTCTAATAAGAGGGAGGCAAGAAGGTCTGCTAAGAGAGGAGATAAAACAATGGAAACCAACGTTGGAATGATGCAATTTGAAGACGGAGGCAGGGGCTGCAAGAAAGGAATGCGGGCAGCCTCTAAAGCTAGAAAGGCTGACATAATGGATTCTCCCCTGGAGCCTCCAGAAGGAATGCAGCCCTGCGGACACCTTTGCTTTCAGAATTCTGACCTTGAAGATGAAAAGATAACGAATTAAAAAATATATACTTTTGGCCGTGTCACACAGTATGGAGGCTCTTATTTCCCTGACCAAGGATCAAACCCATGCCTCCTGCATTGGAAGCACAGAGTCTTAACCACTGGACTGCCAGGGAAGTCCCAAGAGAACGATTGTGTTATTTTAAGACACTAAATGTGGGCAATTTTTTGTAGCACCAATAGGACACTAATAGTACTCCTGTCTCCAACAAAAATAAGAGAGGAAAATGCGGCAGAGGCCAATTTCTCTTAGGCTCAGTCCACTTTACTCACTCGTGTGACCTGCCTGTTCCTGTGGCCATTTGTGCTTGCTGCCCCTGGACCCAGGAGCCTTGTTCATTCATTCATGCAAGCATGCATGCAAGTCTTGTAATTATCCACTGAGGACACAATGGAGACTAAGACACAGACTCTGCCCTTAAGAAGCTTACAGTCTAAGTGAATATTTGAGGGGATTAAATACAACATTTAAGCTTCAAAAAGCGAAAAATCGTATGAGAAATGTGCAAAAAAGAAAAAGAAAAAAAAAACAAAGGACTTCCCTGTTGTTCCAATGGGCTAAGGCTCTATGCTCTCAACGCAGAGGCCCTGGGTTTGATCCCTAGTCAGGGAACTAGATCCCACATGCCGCAACTAAGAGTTTGCATACTGAAACAAAGACTGAAGATCTCAGGTGCTGCAACAAAGGCTGCACACAGCCAAGAAAAAAAAAAGAAGTATGAAAATACACAAAATTTTAGAAAATCAGACAAGTTGCCTCAATGTCATCTAAGTTCTGTCCTCACAATAACCCGGAGGAAACAGATATCACACCCATGGTGACCATCTCAAAAGGAAGGAAAGTGAAGCTCGGGGAAGTTAAGTAACAGACTGAAGGTTGCACAGCTGGTAAGTGGCTAGCTAGCTCCAGCAGGAGTCTGTATTTGTTCTGTATTTCCAAGAGGTGCTCAACTGTCAGAGCTTCCCCCGAGGAGCACACCAAGCTGTTGAACTCTTGAACTCAAATCTTACCGGCCTGCGCTTAAGCAGTGGCACATGTTACGGTGATTAACCTGGACCGGAACTGGCCCTGGACCAGGCTGTTTGCAGTTGCAGCCACTTGGTGACACATTCAGAGCAGATGAAATGACTGGTCCAGAAAAAGCAGATCCGCACTAACTCCACACTTGGCTAGGATTTGGCTCCTAGCCACTCCCAACACCAGCCTGCTGTCAAAGCTTCTACTCTGGATATTTACACCAAGAAGGGGCTGAGGGCTTCCCTGGTGGCTCAGAGGCAAAGAATCTGCCTGCCAATGCAGGAGATGCAGGAGATGTGGGTCCCATCCCTGGTCCAGGAGGATCCCACATGCTGGGGAACTACTAACCCCGTGCACCACAATTATGGACCCTGTGTACTAGGGCCCAGGAACTGCAACCACTGAAGTCCGTGCGCCTTAGAGCCCGGGCTTTGCAACATGAAAAGCCACTGCAACGAGAAGCCCACGCGCTGCAACTAGAGAGAAGCCTCTGCTCCCTTATCTAGAGAAAAGGCCATGCAGCAATGAAGACCTAGCACAGCCAAAATAAATAAATTCTTAACAAAGGGAAAAAAAAAAAAAAAAAAAGAGAGGGTTGTGAATGCCAGTAGGCAGCTGGAGTCAACTGCTCTGCGCAGAGATAGCCTGGTCACTGTCATCCTCGGGCATACCCACATATTTCTCCCCCTAATCAGCCGCGGGTGTCAGAGCCCCACTGCTATTCAGTTGCTAAGTCATGTCCCTCTCCAGGCTTCCCTGTCCTCCACTAATCTCCACGGTTTGCTTAAGTTCATGTTCACTGAGTCAGTGATGCTATTTAACAATCTCATCCTCTGCCACCCTCTTCTCCTTTTCAATCTTTCCCAAGATCAAGGTCTTTTCCAATGAGTCAGCTCTTAGCATCAGTCCTTCCAATGAATATTCAGGACTGATTTCCTTTAGGATTGACTGGTTTGATCTCCTTGCAGTCCAACAGACTCTCAAGAGTCTTCTCCAACACCACAGTTCGAAAGCATCAATTCTTCAAGCCTTCTTTATGGTCCAGCTCTCACATCTGTACATGACTTTTGGAAAAACCACAGCTTTGACTATACAGACCTTTGTCAGCCAAATGATGTCTTTGCTTTTTAATACGCTGTCTAGGTTTGTCATAGCTTTTCTTCCAAGAAAGAAGCGTCCTCTAATTTCATGGCTGCAAGTTACCATGCTAGTGATTTTGGAGTCCAAGAAAAGAAAATCTGTCACTGTTTCTGCTATCACTCTGAGCCTGATAATGGCCCCCAGATGTCTGTCCCTCCCTTCTCTCTCACAGGGACAAAGTTTGCAAGTCTGAGCTTCAGCCGTGGCCACCCTGACATCTCCCAACATCCCTTGCAGCTGTGTTTGGCCAAGTGCCTAGGAGTTGACCAGTGTCACATGAGGGTATGTGTGACGTGCAACCCTGAGGTTGTGCTCATAAAAGGGAGGTGTGGCCCCGTTGCTCCTCTCCCCACCCTTCCCTCTGGCTGGGCTAAGCTTGGTGTGAGCCCTCCTGGGTCAAGAGGTGGAGGGCAGCAAGTGGGGACTGAGGAGCAGCAAGAGGGAAGGGGCCTGAGTGTCCAACTCTGCAGAGTGGCTTACACCCAGACTGTTACATCAGAGAAATACACTGCTATCCTGTTGAACTGCTTTGTAAAAAATAGCTTTTAAAACATATTTAATTCGTTTATTTGACTGTACCAGGTTTTCGCTGTGGCATGTGGGGTCTTTAGTTGCAGCATCTGGATTCTAGTTCCCTGACCAGGGTTCAAACCCAGGTCCCTGGCATTGGAAGTGCACAGTCTTACCCACTGGACCACCACAGAAGTCCTCTGTGGAACCGTTTTTAATTCTGGTCTTTGTGACAACTAAGAGGGCTTCCCTCACAGCTCAGTTGGTAAAGAATCCACCTGCAATGCAGGAGACCCTGGTTCGATTCCTGGGTTGGGAAGAGCTGCTGGANACCCAGGTCCCTGGCATTGGAAGTGCACAGTCTTACCCACTGGACCACCACAGAAGTCCTCTGTGGAACCGTTTTTAATTCTGGTCTTTGTGACAACTAAGAGGGCTTCCCTCACAGCTCAGTTGGTAAAGAATCCACCTGCAATGCAGGAGACCCTGGTTCGATTCCTGGGTTGGGAAGAGCTGCTGGAGAAGGGAAAGGCTACCCACTCCAGTATTCTAGCCTGGAGAAATCCATGAATTATATAGTCCCTGGGTCGCAAAGAGTCAGACATGACTGAGCGACTTTCACCTGTTACAGCAGCTGGGCTGTATACTCTCCAACACTACTCCCAAACCCTTATACACCACTGATGTCAAACGAAACTCTCCAAGACAGGGGTCCTGGCAGTTTTCTGATAGAAATTCTCTTGGTCCAATAGCAATTCCATTACTTATGTAGATGTCCAGGAGAAAAAGTTGAGGAAAAGGAGAGGGGCAGCCCCAGACAAAAGTTCCTTTCGATAACAAAGCCATGGGAACACTGCATTCTGGCTACTCCGGAAACTCGTGAGAGACTTTTAAGACAGAATGTGATAGGTTGCCTTTGAATACGGCTCACAAGAATCCCTCGAATACTGTAGGTGCTGATTCCTCTACCTGGTGCTGGGGCCTCTTTCCCTTCCCCTTGAATCTTGGCTGGCCTTGTGATTGCTTTGACCAATAATAACACGGCAGACTGATGTTCTGGAACTTCTAGGGCTGGCAGTTCTGGCCTTTGTCTTCTTGGAACCCAGCCGCCACGCTGTCAGGAAGCTGACCAGACAGCCGGAGGAAGAGAGGCCCACGTGCAGGAGAATCAAAGCACCCGGCCTCGAGTAGCACCGGCCGCCACATGAGTGAGTATGGCCCTCCCGGCATCTCAGCTGAATGTGGCAGAGGGTGACCCCAGGCATCACTGGGAAGAGCAGAGAAACCACTTAGCTGAGCCCAGTCAACCCCAGAGATCGTGAGGAGGAACACGCTGTTGGGGGCCTTCCTCAGAGGCTCAGCAGTAAAGAATCTGCCTGCAGTGCAGCAGCCTCAGGGGATGCAGGCTTGATCCCTGGGTCAGGAAGACCCTCTGGAGTAGGGGGCTGCTGGCAACCCACTCTAGCATTTTTGCCTGGGGAATGCCATGGACAGAGGAACCTGGTGGGCTACAGCCCATAAGGTTACAAAGAATCAGACACGACTGAAGCGACTTTGCACACGTGCACACATAACACACTATTGCTGCTTCAAGTCGCTAAGTCAGGGGGTGGCTTGTTACACAGCAATAGCTGGTCCACACACAGAAACCATCTGACGTTTCTCTATATCTGCTCAGGTCCAGTTACAGCTCCTCAAAGCCCCGTGTACTCTTCTTTCATAGCATCAATCATGTCACCATCATTTGATTAGTGTGACTATTTGTTAAGCATATTTAAGTGGTAGGAAGTGAGTACTCAGGAGGGTCTCAGACCTGGATTCAGAATTAGGTTCTGTTGCTCTCTGACTGTGTGACCTTGGCGAGCTCACTTTGCCTCTCTGGGACTCAGTTTGCTCATTTACAATGTAGAAGAAATATTAGTACTTAATGAGATTTTTGTGAGATGGAATGAGAGGATGTTTGTTAAACTTCCAGCATGGGATCTGGTACACAGCACGCTCTTGATTAATATTTATCTGGTGAAGGATGAAACCATTGATGTAACAGTTCTACAAGGGCTACCCTGGTGGCTCAGACAGTAGAGAGTCCGCCTGCAGTGTAGGAGACCCAGGTTTGATCCTTGGGTTGGGAAGATCCCCTGGAGGAGGAAACGGCAACCCACTTGAGTGTTCTTACCTGGAGGATTCCATGGACAGAAGAGCCTGGTGGGCTACAGGGCATGGGGTCACAAAGAGTCAGACCCAACTGAATGACTAACACGTACACACAACAGTTCTACAAATACTTGTTGTCTGAATGAACCAACTGCTCAATGTCACTTTCTTGGTGAGACCTCACCTGATGGAAAGACACAGCTTGTCCCCACTGCCACATCCCAATCCTCCTGCCACTGACCTCTGTTCCTTTCTTTTCTTTTTGGCTGCACCAGGTGGCATGTGGGATCTTAGTTCCCCAACCAGGGATCGAACCCA
>SJYA01001860.1:0-29105 GCA_006410615.1 Neotragus moschatus | reverse complement strand
CGGGGGCGGGGGAGTCGGCGGGGCGGCGGTGGTGGTGTGTACCTCCAGCCAGGCTAAGTTGCTTACCTGCAAGAGCCCCAGGGTGCTTCTGAATCACCTGCATCTATGAGGACATAGTTTGGCACTCCAAGGGTTAACCAAACGTGCTATTCAGTGATAATCTTCTGGATTTCCTTCCCTCTCTCTGCCTCCATCCACACCGCCACTTCTAGTGACAACAGCCCCTGGAGCCCTCGAGCCATTCAGGCAGTGGCTGTCATTCAGGCAGTTGAGGCTGGGCATCTTCCACTGGCCAGTGACCATTGGACATGTCCCAGGGTCGACTTGAACTAGTTTTGATGAGTCGACAGGATCCAAGCATTGATGCCACACGAGCCAGGACAGCATTTCTGCTTCGACACTGCCAGTCACTCTGACACTGAAGGGGTCCCTACACAAGGCACACCTGAAGTGGCAGCCGCACAGTTCCGTTTTTTTCTTTGCTGGCACCTTGCAAAGCCCAGGAGGGAGGGGTTCTGAGGGCAAGGAGGGTCACAAAGGAGGTGAGGCTGCTCGGCTTCACAGTGAGGACAGCTGGGGCTGAGAGTGTGGAATTTCTGTCTGTACTGTCACAGCTGGGACCTCAAACCTGCTACACAGTGCCTTCTGTGAATAAACAGGGGGCTTCCCCAATGGCTCAGTGGGTAAAGAATCCGCCTGCCAAGGCAGGAGACACAGGGGACCAAGAGACTCAGGTTCAATCCCTGGGTTGGGAAGATCCCCTAGAGGAGGAAATGGCAACACACTCCAGTATTCTTGCCTGGGGAATCCCACGGACAGAGGAGCCTGGTGGGCTAGGAGTCGCACAGAGTTGGACATGGCTGAGTGACTAAGCGCAGCACACTCCTGATTAAATACTTGTTTGCTACTGGTGAGTGAGTGAGTGAGTGACGTGAGCAGAATAATGCCTCCCTGGCCCGTTATCCGTCCTAATCCCTGGAGTCTGGGACTATATGAGGTTACATGACAAAAGGGGATTAAAGCTGTAGATGGAATTAAGGTTGCTAATCAGCTGACTGTAAAATGGGAAAAGGAGCCTGGATTACCCAGGGGAATGCAGTGTTCCCACATAGTCCTTGAAAGCAGAAGAGGGAGGCAGCAGAGAGATGTAAACACGGAAGATCAGAGCGATGCTGTGTGAACAGGACCTGACCCACCGCTGCTGACTCTGAAGATGGGGGAGGGGCCACAAGCCGAGGAATGTGGGCAGCCTCCACAAGGTGCAAAAGGCAAGGAAATGGATTCTCCCTTGGAGCTTCCAGAAGGAAAGCGGTCCTGCTGACACCTTCATTTTAGCTCAGCGAGACCTTCTGACCTCAGACTTTTGAACTCCAGAACCGTAAGATAACAAATGTGTGCTGTTTTAAGCCACCAATTTTGCAGTCATTTGTTACAGCAACAATAGAAAACAATTTTAGAATACTCATAAATAATTACAACAGTACTCATAGATAGAACTTCCCTGGTGGTGCAGTGGATAAGAATCCGCCTGACAATGCAGGGCACACGGGTTTGATCCCTGGGCCAGGAAGATCCCACATGCCGTGGAGCAACTAAGCCCATGTACCTTAACGACTGAGCTGGCGCTCTAGAGCCCTTGGGCCACAGCTACTGAAGCCCGTGTACCTAGAGCCTGTGCGTTGCCACCAGAGGAGCCAAAGCCGGTGAGAAGCCAGTGACTGGAGCTAGAGAGGAGTCCCTGATCTCTGCATTAGAGAGGAGTCCCTGATCTCTGACTGCTGCAGCAACGAAGGCCCAGTGCAGCCACAAACTTTAAAAATGAAAGGAAAATAATAGTACTACCCCGGAATGTGTAGAGTTTCTTCTGTGTCATGCTCTGTTCTCAGGGTTTCACACTGACGCATTTAACCCTTACAACAATCTTAGCAACACAACAGAGATGCCTGCAATCCGACTCTGACAAATGTGGGATCGGAGGCCCGGAAAAGCGAAGCTGCTTGCCTGTCACACGGCTGCTAGGTGGTCGAGCTGGAATAGGAGGTCAGAGATCGGATGCAAGGCCACGGTCTGCACCCCAGACTTGGTTATGAAGATTACGCGAGGGCGTGTGTACGACGACATTGTTAAGACCCAGCAGAAGGGAATAATGCAAGACAAGGACTTTTCGTCCAGGCTGCCTGGAGGGCCGTCCTGGCTGGTGCCGAGCCTACGGGAAAGGAAGAACACCCAGTCCTCTGTGTCTTTACCAACATATCCTCTCACATTCTGAACCGAGCGGAAGAAGTTATTAAACACTCTACGTTCAAAAAGCAAAGCTATATATAAAGTTGCCGAATCTGTTTGCACACCCTCATAGACCAGCCTGGCAGGACCCTGTGACTGTGGGTGCCCCAATCACAGGACAATTGGAAACAATTGTCCCCCTTGCACAGTGAGTATGTGCTCAGTCGTGTCCAACTCTTTGTGACCCCTGAACTGTAGCCCACCAAGCTCCTCCGTCCATGGGATTTCCAGGCAAGAACACTGGAGTGTGTTGCCATTTCCTCCTCCAGGGGGTCTCCTGCATCTCCTGCATGGGCAGGCAGATTCTTTACCACTAAGCCACCTACGAAGCCCCTTGCACAATAAGGCAAGGCTGGAAAACAGAGAAACATCAGCAGTCTGTCTTCATTTAAAAATACAAGGGACTTGACTGGAGGTCCATTGGTTAAGACCTCCTCGCTGCCAATGCAGGGGTCCCTGGTCAGGGGACCAAGATCTCATATGCCATTCAGTGTGGCCAGAAAAGATTAAAAAAAAAAAAAAAAGAGGCATAAATTTTTTTTGACACTTTCCTCATCAGGGTTTTTTGGCATTGACTCTGACTCTTTTAAATACTGTATTAAAACATCGATCATGATTACTGAGTTTTGGACATCCTCTTAAATTCTGCACCTGGGAGAATGCCTTTTTTTCCACTTTACTTTAGTCTCAGCCCTGAGGACTGACGCTGAAGCTGAAACTCCAACACTTTGGCCACCTGATGCGAAGAGCTGACTCATCTGAAAAGACCCTGATGCTGGGAAAGACTGAGGGCAGAAGGGGATGACAGGAGCTGAGATGGTTGGATGGCATCACCAACTCGATGGACGCGAGTTTGAGCAAGCTCTGGGAGTTGGTGATGGACAGGGAGGCCTGGCGTGCTGCAGTCCATGGGGTCGCAGAGTCGGACACGACTGAGCAACTGAACTGAACTGAAGCCTGGTATGGCATGTCTTGGCTTTGTGACTTCCTTCCTTGGAGCCTCCGTTTTCTCATCTGTCAAATGGTAATGAACTTGCCGCAAGTGCTCAAGTGAGGACCAAGGGAGTGAACGCAGCTGAAGCCCTCAGTCTGGCCCCCACCCCCCAGCCCCCAGAAGCCCTTCCGACCCCACCACACTGCTGCCCTGGGTAAGCTATTTTCACCAGGATTCGGCACCTGTCACTACACAGGCCATTGACTCCTGGTGGCCGTGGTGAGGTTGGCGGTCCCTAAACATTTGTCAAATAAAGGCTAGATATCAGGACACACTATGAGAGCTACTGCCCCAGGGTTCTGAGAAGCATCAGAGAGCAGAGAACAGAGGCACACGCTGGAGAGACATCTATTATGAATTTTCTTCCCCCTGGGAAGGCGGTGGCGGGTGGTGGTGGACAGAAGGGGCTGGTTTTAAAATAATAAAGTCAATTTGGTACGGTCTGCTTTGGTGTTTTGAGATCTTTGAAAGAGATATTGTGTGGCTGCGGGAGGGGGGTGGCCGGGAAGCGGGTGATATTTATACTGTAAAGAGGGGGCCCTGACCTTTGCTGGCGGCGGCCGGTCCCTGCCGAATGGGCTGGGGCCTGGACCGCCTCTGCCGCCACCGACTTCGACTGAGACTAATGCAAGCCAGCTGAGCAGCAGGGGCCTTGACCGACCCCTCTCGCTTGGGTGGTTTCAATTTTTTTGCACAGCCCAGATATCTCAGGGGTAGAGCAAGCTCTCAGCCCTGCCACCCGCCCCCCACCCCCACCCCTAGCCGCTTCTTGCTGCTCAGGCAGAGACCTCAGGTGGGCGACGCTGTGGGTTGAACTGTGTCCCCTGAAAAGATCTATTCAACTCCTAACCCCTGGTCTCTGTGACTGTGACTTTAGGTGGAAATAGGGGGTCTGCAGATGTAATGGAGGTTAAGATGAGGTCATCTTGGATTAGGGTGGCACCCAATCCAATGACTCGGCGTCCTTGCAAGAAGAGGGACATTTGGACACAGACACCCAGGGAGAACGGGCTGGGAAGAGTAAGGCAGAGAGCGGATGCAGAAGGAGCCAGCAGCCATCGGAAGCTAGGAGACAGGCATGGAACACACGGTCCCTTGGCACTTCCAGAAGGAATCGACCTGGTGAATAACACTTTGATTTCTTTTTTTTTTTTTTAACACTTTGATTTCAAACTCTAGCCTCCAGAATTGTGCCGCAAGAAATTTTTATTCTTAAAGGCATCCCCGGTTTCTGGTACCTCATTATGGCAGCTTTAGGGAACTAGTGCAGCTGATTTTGTTGCTTTTCTGGCATTCGCTACTTTTCGTTCCCCCTTTCGCAGGGAGAGGGACATGGGCACAAGGACAGCCTGGCCTCCGAACTGCAAAATCCAGGGACGCCTCCGGGTCCTGTCACTGAGGAGCGGGTCCCCCAGATTGAGCACATCCCCAGTCTGAGCCTCCACTTCCACGCTGGTGCAAGAAAGATCTCAAACTAGATCCATGTATCCAGACTTTACCTCCCTACCTCTTTATGTTTTTCACCACATTTCCAAGCCACTCTTACGTATTATACTTACTATTTCTATCAAGTCAACTTCAGATTGACTTGCTTAGAAAACTTTAGAAAACTTTGCTTTGTCCTAAGTCATAATGTCTACAAAATCACCCATTGTTTTTCTTAAATAAATTTGTCTGAGAAAAAGACTTTACATCACTACCATATGAGAAAATCAATACCACTTGCCATCTGTAACGAAAATGTAAAAATAGAAAATACACAGAAAACAAATGGTTTTAGTTGTAGCTAAATGCAGTTGCCTGCCAAAGGCCTTAAAGCCAGGCTTGTCTCTATTCCTGTGTCTTTGAGCAACCATAAATACTCCATGGACTTCAGTCCTCAACCAACGTTGTAGATAACTCCTCCGAAAAAAGTCACAATATCTGTAAAGCACAATGACTTATGTTTATCAACCACACATCATGTTCTAGGTGCTATTCTGTGTAGTTCATAAATACCACCTCCCTTCATCTTTACAACAATCCTATTAGTAGGCTATGGGCTTCCTAGGTGGCTCAGTGGTAAAGAATCCGCCTGCCAAGGCAGAAGACGCAGGTTCAACCCCTGGGAAATGGCAAACCACTCCAGTATTCTTGCCTGGAAAATCCCATGGACAGAGAAGCATGGCGGGGCTACATTTCATGGGGTTGCAGCGTCGGACACGACTTAGCTACTGAACAACAACAAATGAATAGGGCTACTGTTGTACTTTGGGCTGAAGAAGCTGAGGCACAGAAAGGTTAAGTAATCCAGCCAAGGTCACACAACTTTAAAGGGGCGGGAGCTGAATCTAGACCTTGACAAGATCCCAGGGTGAAGCACACGGTAAGCGTGGCTGTTTAAGTGTTTGCAGAAACTTGGTCATGCAAGCAAATATCTGTATATTTAGCGTGTACCGGGCTGTGATATAGAATGTCTTTTTTACTGTGGACTGTGATCAGTCCATTGATATCTCATTGATATCTCATGCAACTCTCTCATTTTACAGGTGGGAAAGGTGAGTTCCAGAGAGAAGGCTATGTTATCCCTGACACTGTCCCACACTGGGCAAGCACTGGAAGATGAGTCCACCTATCCCTTTTAATAACCTGCCCCAACCTTCCAGGCCAGGGCAACCGGCCTGCCGTCCCAAGGTGCAATATCAGATGCCTACGTAGTGAACGAGCCTATGGCAGGTGACAGGCCATGAGAAAGGTTAAAGCCCCAGCAGGAGCAGATGCTAAGAATCCGGGCCTCTGAGGTCACAGGTCCCACTCCCTCCCCATGGTGGGGCCCTTCTGTGCACCCTTTTGGCCACATCCCTACTTTGCTCCCAGGGGTCTCTAAGGAGGTCATTCAGAGAAGCCTGGAGAATGTAAAGGTCAGGCAGCTGACTGGGGCCCAAATGTAGCAGCAGCTGTGCTAGCTCCAGGCTGTGGCTTGGGGGTTTGCCCCATCTTTTGAGCAGCCAGTTCTTGGAGACCATGATCTAGGGCTGGTGCAGCAGAGACTCAAGGTCTGGTGAGACCTGGAGAGGTTACTGAACACATCAGAAGGGGCCCTGGTTGCCCCAAAGAGGGACAAACCCACACAGAGATGGGGATCCCAGGACAAAGTAGCAAGCCCAACAATCAAGGTTCCAGCCAACAGCTAACACTCCAGAGAGCAACCCATATTCTGGAGGCAGAAGCGGTATAGAGATTATGGGCTACACAGGACGCAAACACAGGGAGCTGTTGGGAACCATCTCGCTGCCTCCAAAGAGGAACAGCCAAACACCACGATTTGTCTGTAAGAATCACTGTTGCTGCTGTGTTAGTTGCTCAGTCGTGTCCGACTCTTTGCAGCCTCGTGGACCGTAGTCCGCCAGGCTCCTCGGTCCATGGCATCTCCCAGGCAAGAATACTGGAGTGGGTGGGCGTTCCCTTCTCCAGGGGATCTTTCTGACCCAGGGATTGAACCCGCATCTCCTACATTGCAGGCAGATTCCTTACCGTCTGAGCCACCAGGGAAGCCCTAAGAATAATAACAGCCGACACCAACAAAGTGCCTTGACTGTTCCCAGTACCGCCCTGGGCCCTGTGCATGTACTATTTAGCATCCAGATCCACAACAGATCAGCTATTCCTAGAGACCCCGTTTCACAGTTGGGAAAATCAGGTCCCAGAGAGGTTATTTGTGTGAAGTCACACAGCCAGTAAGTGGTGAGGCTGGGATGCAAACCCAGGTGGTTGGTTTTTCCGATGGAACAGAAGGAGGCCAGAAACCAGAGAATAATCTGGGCGTAACTGGACTAACTTTAAGAGATCTACAAAACATGCCATTTAGTGACAAATATAAAAGGCAGTTTATAAAACAAGATGAACAGCAAGGTATTTTATTTTTTTAAGGAATTCTCCAGTTGTGGGAGGAGAAATACACACACACACACACACACACTTGCAGAGATGTTCCAGGAAGATACAACACTAATACTATGTGATTTAAAACAAATACATGAAAAACTAGAAATAACTATAAAAAGGCAGGTGGATTAGGGTCTGAAGGGTGATGCTGCCTGCCTGGGGCACGCGGACGCTACTGAACGTGAAATGACGCTGAGAGAGAGAACTCAGAGGCAACAGAGAGAAACGCTGAGACATTAGAAAAACTCTCTGCGAGTTCCCTTGGATCAGGGCAAGAGCTCTCCAGGGTGGGATCTGGGCCCTGGTCCCCCTTTCCTAACAACTTTTAGGAGCACATTCTGCGTCCCTAGCCTGGTTCCGTCCTGACCTCGGCTTCTCTCTGGGTGAAGATGGATCTGCAGTGTCTGTCTGTCTGTCTGTCTCTAGCCTGATCAATGGCTCCCTGTCTGAGGCTGTGTTTCCTCCGCTTCCCTCGCTGTCCACCCTTCATTATCCATTTCAGTCCTTAGCAGAAGGCAGCCCGCCCTGGGCTGGGAGCAGACGGCGCCCTCCTTCTATCTGTGAGGAGTTGCCTTAGAGGGACGTGTACCTCGTATAAGCCCGTTTCCGTGTGTCTGCAGGTTTTTGTTTGTTTGTTTTGTTATTTGGTTCCTTTTTGCTTTCCTTTCCTCACTCTCCATCACCTCCTACTCTCTGACCGTACTTATCAGATTTATTCTTCCAGGTTTTCAGCACATTTTTCGGACACAGACCTCACTGTGGGCTCAGTTCCTGCTTCATTGACACATTACAACTAAAAATGAAAACAAATACACAAGAGGGACAATGTCAAAGCCCTTCTTTGGGTCTTTGCTCCTTCAAGAATGAAAGGATAAGCTGGGATGAGTCTCGAATGTTCTGAACTGAGCCTCTGGGACCTGGTAGGTATTGTTACAAGCCAAGTTCCGTGAATATGGGCTTCAACTGTGCCTGCCTTAGAGCCCTGGATGGAAAGGAGGTCCAGAGATGGGCTGGTGGTCAGAGAGACCTCCCTCCTGGTTGCATCTTCCATAACCCCCCTGCAGTCCACTCACCCCACGGTGGCCACCTGGTTTTTTTTCAAAGATGCAAACCAGACCAGCCCTCCCGCTGAAAACCTCTGATGGCTGCTCGATCCTCTCAAGATGAAATCTAAACACTTCCACATGGCCACAAGGCTCTTCAAGGTCTGGCTTCACCCACCTTCCAACCTTATCTTCCCCTGTCTACCCTCCTCCAGCCACTGGGCCTCCTGTCTGTCCGGAACTCTCATGACCCATGGACACTTTTCTTAATTTCCACATTTAGGCTCTCTACTGACGTTTATATTAACCTCAAATTGGCCACCCACTAGGGACAACCATTCTGTGGCATTCTGGCCCCAAGTGCCCTAGAAACATGGCTAAAATCATGGCTGCCCAGCAGGGCAACTGGAGGGCCACCATGGAAGCAGGCAGCGTTGCTCCCGTGTGTCTCCCGCACAGCAGAGGTGGGCCGGCTTTCTAGGTCCAGGTACCTTTTACCTGCTGAGCCCCTTACTCAGCTTGAACTCCAGTCCGACTGACCAAGAAGGCTGATGGGATTGAGAGAGACAGAGAGAAANATGGCTGCCCAGCAGGGCAACTGGAGGGCCACCGTGGAAGCAGGCAGCGTTGCTCCCGTGTGTCTCCCACACAGCAGAGGTGGGCCGGCTTTCTAGGTCCAGGTACCTTTTACCTGCTGAGCCCCTTATTCAGCTTGAACTCCAGTCCGACTGACCAAGAAGGCTGATGGGATTGAGAGAGAGAGAGAGAAAGACAGGACACACACAGAACCCAGGACCCAGGCCGTATGGCTCTTCCACCTCCTTGTACCCNTGCTGGTATGCCTCGTGCCTTAGCACTCTTCTTTGGCACAGTCTTTCAAGTCTAATCTCCGAGTTCACAGAAAAGGAAACATAAATTGATCAAAGATCTGAGGATGCTAACCCTTGTAGGATACAACTAGGAATTAGTAGCGCACTGAGACACTATTTCTTCATGCAAAGACTCCAATAGTAAGATTATACTGGGTTGGCAAAACAGGCACTCGCACACACTGCTGGTAGGAGTAGAGCATAGGCTCCTACACTACCCTTTAAATAGGGCGGTGTGTGTTAGTCGAAGGCATCCTTGTCTTTCATTATCTGGTGCCCAGCGTCTTGGCAATCCAGGAGGGTAAGGTGGAGATATCTAGAAAATTTAAATACGGACTTTCCCCTTGACCCTTCTGGGAACTTGTCTATCAGATATACTTGCAGAAAAACAAAATGATATACATATAGGAGTATATTTATAGCCTCCTGGTGGTAATTGCAAAAGACTGGGAACACCCCATAAGGAACTGGTTAAATCATTTACAACATATCATTCAATGGAATAATAGGCATGTGTAGAAAGAATGAGGAAGCGCTTTCTACAGACTGACTGAGAAAGTTCCCCAAGGTATATAGCTAAGAAAGCAAAGTACAGAGAGTACGCACACTGTGTTTCCTAGGAAAACAATATACACAAAGGTTTTGCTATAATCTGAGAGGCCATGGAGTTGTGTAAAATTGTGCGTTAAAATAATGGGGCTTATGGGAAAAAGCAGGATTCAAGCAGATTGCTAAAAAGCCATGCAACTTAGTAACCACAGCATTAATGAAAGCAATAATAATCCCAATAAAAATAATAGCACAGTGAAAAAATAAATAAGTACTCCACAGAGAGGTGCCATGTTAAACACAGGACTTCCCCTTAAAAAGGAGGTAAAGACGTGCTGAGATTCATGGGGTCGCAAAGAGTCAGACACGACTGAGCGACTAAACTAACTAACTAAAGATATCTTGATGGGGGGAGCGGTGAAGGATAACAGAGGTGTCGAATCATGGAGACAAGGGCAAAATACACAAAGACTGGGGGAAACTGCAACACAGATTCTTCACAAACACAGCACATGGCCAAGCTGAGTTCAGAGGAAGAAGACAGGTCACTAGAGGCAGAATTATTCCCACAAGGTTTGTTGTCTTTACCTGTGTTAAGTATTTTGCGTTCAGCTGCTGTTACCACGTGTGATGGAAAAAAGTGCTGATGAATCAGGGCAGCAGTACCTCCAGTTCTGGCTAAGACGGAGACCCAGGCCCTGGTCTTCCTCTCACAGGAAATGGTTTAAAAACTGGACTGTCAAGACACCGGGCATCAGATAATGAAAGACAATGATGCCTTCGACTAATACACACCGCTCTGTTTAAAATGGATAACCAACAAGGACCTCCTACTGTAGCAGGGGACTCCGCTCAGTGTTATGTGGCAGCCTGGATGGGAGGGGAGTCTGGGGGAGAATGGCTACACGTATATGTATGGTTGAGTCCCTTTGCCGTCCACCTGACACTATCACAACATTGTTAATTGGCTATACTCCAACAATAAAAAGTTCAAAAAATAAATAAATAGGTCAGTGATTAGAAAGGTAAAAAAAAACCAAAAAACAAAAACCCAAGGAAAGAAAGACCATGATGCTTGAAAGAAAGGAAATAGGTGGTGATCTGCAAGATTCTCTCCAGCGTGGGGAGCATCCAGGGAGGGGGACCAGGCGGCCCCCAGCATTCTCTCTGAATTGAGGAGATGGACCTGCAAGTCCAGGGAGGCCAAGGTGGTTAGACTGTACAGGGCAAGGTACCAGAAAAGAGAGGGCTGCACGGAGAAAGTGCACTGGAGACCTGCCGAGCTCCCCGTGGGAGCTCCCTTGGGCAACGACTAGCATATGCTTGTGAAGAAATTACTCAAGGCCAGGAGAGAACCACTTGAAATGATCAAAAGGAACAACCCTCAGAGCTCATAACAGAATTGAGAATAGTTCCTGTTCCCACCAACACAACTGGAAAATCTCTTATTCCTGGGGCATTGAGAGCAATACTCAAGACAGGCTTGCCTCAGTCCTGGGAAAACCTGTTAGGTAGAGAGAGCCCTAGACCAGATGCTGTTCTATCCCCCTCAACAAAGCTTGAAGCAAGACTCAAAAGACTCAATCTATCTCCATGTAACAACGGCATCCCAGAGCAAAGCTCAAGAATATTCACACAAATAGAAAAATATCCAGCAGTCAACCAGGCAAGACTCACAATGTCTGACATCCAATCAAAGCTTATCAAGCAAGCATTCCCTGGTGGTTCAATGGATAGGACTCTGCGCCCTCGGTGCAGGGGGCCTGAGTTCAAAGTAGATCCCACGTGTTGCAACTAAGTGTTTGCAAGACACAACCAAAGATCCTGCCTGCTTCAAACTAGAAGATCTCTTGTGCCACATCTAAGACCCAGCACAGCCAAATAAATAAAAATAAACATTAAAAGAACTTATCAAGCATGCAAAGAAGCAGGAAAATGCAAATCAGATACTGCAGAAGAAAAGATTAATTAACTCGAAGACATGGGGAGGATATTTGAATAATACCCCCAAATTTTCCAAATTTGATGAAAACTATAAACTCAGAGATCTAAGAAGCTCAGTGAACACAAAGCACTAGAATCACAAAGACGACATCAAGCCCCATCAAAATTAAATTGCTTCAAACCAATGACAAGGAGACAATCTTAAATGAACCAATACACCTTTGGAGTTCCCTGCCATCTTTTCCTTGTTTATGAATCGCAAATGAGTTGATTCCTGGCATAGAAATATGCAATGTGATAGACTGCGCTCATGTTTGCTTATATTCGCAAGAGGAAATTCCGGTTGGGTTCACAAGAACCTAGAACAGGGGCTAAGTACTGGGGATTTAGAAGGTGAGTGGATGTTGGATGAGGGGATGTTGGATGGGATAGCGATTCTGTAGATGTTTAAAGTAGATAAATGCATAACCTGCTTAACAAATTAATAAAAAGGAGTAAATTTAAATATATCTTTTTTTTGTTGTTATTATAAAAGGAAATACACTGGGAACTTTCCTGGTGGTCCAGTGGTTGGGAGTCCACCTGCCAGTGCAGGGAACATGGGTCTGATCCCCAGTCCAGGAAGACCCTACGTGCCTCAGGGCAATTAAACGTGTCTGTCACAACTACTGAAGCTCATGTGCCCTAGAGCCTGTGCTCTGCAGCGAGAAGCCATTGCAATGAGAAGCCCGTGTACTGCAATCCAGAGTAGACCCTGCTTGCTGCAACCAGAGAAAGTCCGAGCGCAGCAATGAAGATTCAGTGCAGTTTAAAATGAAAAGTGAAAGTGAAAGTCACTCAGCCGTGTCTGACTCTTGCATCCCCATGGTCTATATAGTCCATGGGATTCTCCAGGCCAGAATACTGGAGTGGGTAGCCATTCCCTTTGCCGGGGTATCTTCCCAACCCAGGAATCGAACCCAGGTTTCCTGCATTGCAGGTGGATTCTTTACCAGCTGAGCCACCAGGGAAGCCCAATGCAGTCAAAAATAAATTAAATTAAAATTTAAAAAAAGGAAATAAATTGGCAGGAGGGGAATTAAGGAATGGTGGCTAATGGGTGTGGAGTTTCTTTTGCAATGATGAAAATATTGTGGGATTAGATAGGGTGATGGTTGCACAACTTTGTGAATACAGTAAAGTCACTGAATCTACACTTTAAAAATGGTGAATTTTATGGTATATTGATTAATCTCATAAAAAAATAAATGAAAATACACGAAAAAAGGAACACATATGTGATCATCATGAAAAAAGTTTAGAGAAAGAATTTTAACACAGGAAGGGGCCTAACAGCTTCCCAGGTGGGGCTAGTGGTAAAGAACACTCCTGCCAATGCAGGAGATATAGGAGACTGGGGTTTGACCTCTGGGTGGGGAAGATCCCCTGGAAGAGGGCATGGCAACCCACTCCAGTATTCTTGCCTGGAGAATCCTATGGACAGAGGAGCCTGGTGGGCTACAGTCCATAGGGTCACAAAGAGCTGACACGCCTGAAACAGCTGAGCATGGGGACTAATGGTCGTTACAACCAGGGCTTCCCAGTGAGCAGAGAACATTAGTTTAGGGAGAGGGTCCCTGTTCAGATCTACCTGGGAAAACTGACTACTGAATTTCACTCCTGGGGAGTCACAAGGTACATTAGTCTGCAAAGGCTCTGAAAAGTCCTGTGTGTGTGTGCACGCTTCAGTCGTGTCCGACTCTGTACGACCCCATGGACTGCTTGCTCCTTGAAGAAAAGCTATGACCAACCTGGACAGCATATTAAAAAGCAGAGACATTACTTTACCAACAAAGGTCCATCTAGTCGAAGCTATGATTTTTCCAGTAGTCATGTATGGATGAGAGAGTTGGACTATAAAGAAAGCTGAGTGCCAAAGAATTGATACTTTTTGAACTGTGGTGCTGGAGAAGACTCTTGAGAGTCCCTTGGACTGCAAAGAGATCCAACCAGGACGTCCTAAAGGAAGTCAGTCCTGAATATTCATCGGAAGGACTGATGCTGAAGCTGAAACTCCAATACTTTGGCCACCTGAGGTGAAGAACCAACTCATGGGAAAAGACCCTGATGCTGGGAAATATTGAAGGCAGGAGGAGAAGGGGAAGACAGAGGATGAGATGGTTGGATGGCATCACCGACTCGATGGACATGAGTTTGAGTAAGCTCTGGGAGTTGGTGATGGACAGGGAGGCCTGGTGTGCTGAAGTCCATGGGATCACAAGTAGTTGGACACGACAGAGCGACTGAACTGAACTAAACTGTCAGGCTTCTCTGTCCGTGGGATTCTCCAGGCAGGAATACTGGAGTCGGTTGCCATTCCCTTCTCCAGGGGATCTACCCCACCCTGGGATCAAACTCGAGTCTCCTAAGTCTACCTGCATTGGCAGGAGAGTTCTTTGCTACTAGTGGTACCTGGGAAGCCAGCTCAGCTTGTAAAGAATCTGCCTGCACTGCGGGAGACCTGGGTTCAATTCCTGGGTTGGGAAGATCCCCTGGAGAAGGGAATGGCTGCCCACTCTGGTATTCTGGCCTGGAGAACTCCAAAGAGTTGGACACGACTGAGCGAAAAGTGCCACAGTGAAGACATCTAACTTCACACTATACACTATTTACCAAGTGTATTTGATGTATTTGACGATGACCTTTCCCAACGTCTTTATTTTTCAGTGAGTACTTGTGAGTGCCAGAGCTTTGAAACACAGATCATTAGAGTTCAGTGACTTGTCCAAAGTCACACATCTGGCTGGAGTCAGAGAAGGTGCTAGGTTTCATGAATCCAGCACAAACCAACCTCAGAGGTCTCTGGGTGAAATCACTGGCTTAGACTCTTCCACTGGACTTTTAATTTTCCTAGGCATCCTACACATTTCCATGTTGCTCTCGAAAGGCTTATGTTGGGTTCTGAGCTCACTATTAACAATCCCTGTTACTGACGTTGTTTAGTCACTAAGTCGTGTCTGACTCCTGCAGTCTCATGGACTGTAGCCCACCGAGGCTCCTCTGTCCATGGGATTTTCCAGGCAAGCATAGTGCGTTGCCATTTCCTCCTCCAGGGGATCTTCCTGACCCAGGGACTGAACCCACATCTCCTGTATTTGCAGGTAGATTCTTTCCCACTCAGTCACCAGGGCAGCCAAACAATCCCTGACTTTGGTAAGTAACAGTAAAGAGGAATTTCCCCAGAAGGAGGCTCTCCCACTGTTTGTAAGGCCCGCTGCCCTCCCATTCACCATATTTCTGATGCAGGGAATCTGATGCTAATGTGGGTGGCTCAATAATCTCAAATTGGTATTTCTCTTTTCTCTTACCAAAACTACTACCTAAAAAGGCAAGTTCAGGAAAGAGAAATGAATTTGGGGAAAACATAATCCCATCAAATCAGACATTAGGATGAAAATAATATTTAACATTTATAGTGCACTTAGCTTGTGCCAGTGCTGTTCTGAATATTTCATACACATTAACTCATTTAATTATTGCAGCACCCCACGTGTGGGTACAATTCGTATCCCCTTTTTACAGGGAAAGAGACCGAGGTACCAAGAGGTCACAAGGCTCAAAGTCACACGCTGGCGCACAGGGAACAAGTGGGAAGTTAGCTCAGCCTGACTCCAGGGTTACTGCCTTTAACTCTTATGTTACAGAAGCAGCAAGAGAAATAACAAAAAGTACACCCAGTCTTGAAGGACTTCATCTGATTGCTCATGACCATTCTGTGCAGTCCTCCAATAGCCCCATGGGCTCACCGCTCCTGCTATGATGCTGGTCCCACAGCTGAGGAAAGGGATGCCTGGAGAAACCAAGCATGTCACCCAGGTCCCGCCGCGGGACACAGTGCTGACTGCAGCCGGGTCCAGGGCTCTTAACCCCTCGGGGGCACAGGTAAGTTCTTACAACACACTCTCAAGATTTTTTGTTTGTTCGTTTTTTTCTTCTTTTTAATCTTTGTGGCCGTTTCCATGAACAGCAGTGTTTTAGCAGGAGAAGCCGAAATGGAACAACAACAAAAAAATCAAACTCATAAGAAATACATTTCAGCTGCAAAA
This sequence comes from Neotragus moschatus, assembly GCA_006410615.1. Lineage (NCBI taxonomy): Eukaryota > Metazoa > Chordata > Mammalia > Artiodactyla > Bovidae > Neotragus > Neotragus moschatus. The sequence continues at coordinate 13,414 of SJYA01001860.1, read as the reverse complement.
ACCCCTGGGTGAACTTAAAAAAGAAAATAAACAGCCATGGAAAGGCTACAGGGGCTGTGAACTTTTCTTTTCTACGTTTACTGTACATTTGGCAGCGGGGCAATGCTATATTAGCAGATACAGATCTCCAACCAGGGCCGTGGGGGGCAGGGGAAATGGCTCTGCTGAAGTTTCTGAGATCGGGTAGAAGATTCAGCAGGAGGCATTTTTAATGTTTTCCAATGCTTACCTTACACAAGTCATGCTGCTGCTGTTGTGCCTCAGTTTACCCATCTGTAAATGATGGAGTGGTCCCCACTCAGGGACTTATTTTTGCTTCTATAAAATGATGATTTTTAATTCTTAAAGAAAAGGACTCAGCTCAGCTTCTGAATATGGATCAATTTGACTCCACGTTGGTGCTTTCAGGCCCCAAACTCAGTCTCAATCTCTCTTGATTCCCTTCTTCTTTCTAAAACCCTACACTTAACCAGCATCTTCCATTCTGAAAGGCACACAGAGTAGTTGGAGAGTTTATTTCTCCTCTGGAACAACTTGAAAAAAAAGTTAATAGGAAGCACATGGGCATGGTGTGTGAGCCTTCTGTGTGTTTGCATTTGAAAAAAAAAATACTTAAGGAGGAATATGTCAGGCTTGCAAAATGCCTGGGCTGTCTCAAGAGCAGTTTATGGCCATTAGCATTAGACTGAAGGCAGTTAATTGGGACAAAGTCCAGCTGGCATCTGGGCCATGAAGACGATAAGAAAATAACCTGGACTATTCCCATGGTCCAGTGGGAGTGGATCAGGAGATGTTTTTCTATTTGTGAGGGCTGATGGGGGTGGGGTCTGGGCCAGGGCTATCCATGGAGGTTGGTCTTCTAGAAGGATCTATGAGAGTGTGGAAGGTGGACTGGTGTTGGGGTTATGTGCCTGGGCTCTGGAGGGGAACTGTCTGGCTTGAAATCCCACTGCCACAGCCGGGTGACCTTGGGCAAGCCGCTTTACCACGGTGTGCCTCGGTTTTCCCACCTGTAAAATGGGGATACAACAGAACCTACGTCACAGAGCTGCTGGGAAGATCAAGGGGAATGGTGACTATGCAGAACGAGGGCATCTCAGCATCTGGAGTCTGAAGGAGTCTGGGAAAGAGCAGTTGCAAGGGAACAGCACAGGCTCGGCAACTCTACTCTGAATCCCAGCTCTCATCACTTCCTGGCCCTGTGATCCTCGGGCAAGCCACTTCCTCATGTTCACTGTGTTTAAAGCAGTGTTGATGGAGCCCGCCTCCTGTAACTTCTGTAAGGACCAGAGAAGAAATAACATATTCTCTACGTCCCAGTCCAGGGGTGCCTCCTGCTGCTTCACTTTCCAGTCTCATATCCCTTTCTCACTACCCCCAGATTCAAGTCTCCATTGGAGTCTTTCAACACCGCAAGCCTTTTCCTGCCTCCAGACCTTCGCTCCTGCTGGTCCCTCTGCCTGGGCTGTCCAGTCTCCAGCTATTCACAGGCTGGTTCCTTTCCATCACTCAGGCCTCCTGACCATCTGGGCAATATCCATCACCACTCCCTTCATCGAGGCCCATCACAGCACCCTGTTTTGTTGTTCATGCGAATTATTAGCACAGTCTGTTACGATCGACTTATTTAATTGCTCATTGTCTTGTCTCTTTAGAAGCCCTGAAGCAGTCACATACATTTCTATCGAAAAAGCTGAAAAAAGAACTGGTTAAGATGGTTAAGATCAATCCAAATATAAGTTCAAGTTCAGGGTCTTCAATAGCCTTTATGATCAGGATTGTGCTATCATTTACTCCCCACTTGAAGATGGGTCCCAGCACCTTATCCCCTTCAGTGGGACTCAGAAAAGACCCCCCGGGAGTCAGAAGCAGAGGAGGCAGGAGGGACCACAGCAAAGAGCAGGCTTTGAGTCAGGTTTGGGGCTGGGAATCCACCAGACCCCCAAGACACTTCTTGCAACCTGTTTCTCACTGCACTTGCAGTAAAATCTAAGCTCCTTGCCCTGACGCTGGGCGGGTCAGGCAATCCCTCTATGACTCAGTTCTGTCTCCTGCAAAATGGGGACAATGCTAGAACCAACACTTTGTGGAGTGTGATGAAGGTTCTATGAGATCATAAGCCAGTTTGCGTGCACGTGGTGAGTGCTAGGCTAATGTCAGCTGATAGTGTCATCAAACTCCACTGCAAATCTTTACAGGGATGGTCTTCCAACGTCTGGGCATTTACATACCCCTAAGATCATTTGCTGTCTCTTCATAATGCCTTTTCCCGAAAGGATGCCCTTAACATCCATTTAAACTCTTTCCTTAATTAAAAAGACAAAGCAGCAAAACTTGCAAAGATTTTTTTTTTTCAAAGAAACGAAGCATCATGCATTAGCCCACCACCTTGTCACTACTCTTTCAATTTTGCACGTTATTTTTCAGACTCTTGGTGGTCATTTCCATCAGCTTTCAAGAAGGAAAAATAATACGAGGGCGAGGATGCCCCAAATTACTGCCATCAGCCCTCTACTCCATGTATCAGCTCCGACACACTCCCCATGGGGCACCGGAGAAGAGAACGGCCCTTTGAATGGTGACAGGTGGGAACAGGAGAATGCAGCAGGCCAGTTCCTTAGCGTACATGGGATTGGTGGGAGTTACACTGGAGTTTCTTCCCTTTCTAAGGCTGCCCAATGGGGATGAGGAGCCTGGAACCTCCTGCCTGGAATAACAATGCTTTTACCTACTGTCCAGTATTCCCAACACCTTGTCACTTCTCTGAGTCTACAATGGACTCGCCTGTCCCATCATACTTCAAATCAAAGCCAACACCTCCCCTCTGCCCTCAAGGCCCTGCATGATTTTTAGTCCTGGTCTCACCCAAGACTCTCTCCTCTTATATCCTCCTAATCCTGCTCCAGCCCCACTGGCCCCTATTTCATGTCCTAAACACATTAAGACACTCCCCCGCCCTACCACAGAGCTTTGGCACAGGCTGTTCCTTCTGCCAGGCATATTTTTCCCCCTGGTCTGTGCAGGGCTGGTTCTGCCTCATACTTAGGCCTCTGTCCAATGTCACATCTTCCCAGAGCCTTCCTTGATGACTCTCTGAAAGTTACCTCTCCTGCCTCTCCAGACCCCCCAACTATTCCTCACTCTCGGGGCCAACACCACGTTTATTGGCGTCATTGCATTCAACCCCTTCTGAAATTAGCCATTTGCTATTTGCTGCCTTGTTTAATTGTCAGTCTCTCCCTCCTGCCCATGTAATCGCCATGAGGGCAGAAGTCGTTATCTCCTCTGCCCACCACTGTGACTCCGCTACTTGAGATAGGTCCTGGCACATAGTAGGTACTCAATAAAGCTGCTGAATAAATGAACGAACGACTGGACACCCGACTCGGGCAGTGCCTTAGAGACAGCAAGAAGGGGCGCGGCGCTGCACTCACCATGCATCTGGTAGGTGTACGGGCTCTGTCCAGAGGGTGGGGTGCTGAAGCTGGAGCCGTAGCTGAGGAAGCCACTCTGGCCGGGGGAATGGCTCAAGCTGTCTTCTGTCTTGATGCCTTGGAAGGGGGAAAGAGAAGCACAGGGCACACACAATTAGGATACTTCCTTGTCACTCACAGAAGAGCTTGGAATCAAGACAGCACACGGTTTTATCAGCTTCCAAACTGGTTGCAAACTGGTGGTCTCTGAGCGGAAGTTACCTACTTCAGTTCTCACTCAGTCCCATGTGTCCCTCTTGGCCTGTGTATTTTAAAGGAAAACCTGAAATTGGTTGCTTTTGTTTAAAAACCAGGAGATTTCACCCCCACAATCTAGACTTGTGGCCTCTCTTGAGCAACAGGATGATCTAGAAACCCCATGACCATGTTCCCACATGACAATATGCTGTCCCCAGAAGCTCCCCAATTTGTGAGTTTCCCAGGTCACCATGGTTCCCATACTGTCTCTGAGACATGGAGGTTGGTTTTTAAGGTGCTATTTGTCACCACAGTTTTTTTGGGGGGGGTTTGTTTGTTTTTACATCTTAAGACATGTTCAAAAGTGAGAAAGGGAAAGGCAGGCTAAGTGGATCTCATCTTCTGCACATGTGGTCAGCTTCCTGCCTGATCTGAGGGTAATGAGTTTATAACCCCCTACTCCAAGGACTGGGGTCTTCCCAGGTGGCTCAGCAGTGAAGAGTCCATCTGTCAGTGCAGGAGCTGGAGAAGAAATGAGTTCGACCCCTAGGTTGGGAAGATACCCCAGAGGAGGACACGGCAACTCACTCCAGTATTCCTGCCAGGATAATCCCATGGGCAGAGGAGCGCCTAGCAGGCTATAGTCCACGGGGTCGCAAAGAGTCGGACACGACTGAGTGAGCATGGATTCCAAGGACTAGCTCCATGCATGACTTAAAAGTCCATCAGGATTTGGGGTGAAGGTTTTAAATGAACCATCTTCCCCTTGTAAAGATGATGCCATTTAATCTTAAGACATCCTCTGCACTCTTTTCATGGAGGGACCTACTTATCCAAAGGCCACAGTTACAAATCTGCCTTCTGCTTTAGCCAAAGTCTGACATGCTTCCCCAAGGCACAGGCACCCATTCCAAGAACAGCTGGCTGGAAAAGGAACTATATTGAGGGAGGAAGCTGATCTATCACCAGTAGCCCATATATGCTATTTTTATTGAACACGTAATCAATTTTGCTTATCTTTAGCTTATAGGTGTAAAACAGTATTTCAATACTATTTAAATTTGCATTTTTTAAAAAGAACACTGCTAGTTCTGGGGATGGTTTTGTAGTTACGATTTCCCTCCTTCTCACCCATTCATCCCCATAAATAAAGAGAATGCTTAATGTGGTAAAAAACAATGGATTCTGACTCAAGTGGTCTGGGCAGGAGCCCAGGATGGTTTGCTTCATTATTTGGTGACCTGGACAGTTTCTCCTCCAACCCCCTCCCTTATGAAATAAGATGCTGATTCCCACTGGCAGGATTGCTGGGAGGTGAAAAGAAAGGGGTGAATGAATATCTAAAGCTGTGAATGAGGTACTCACAACAATCCCATGAAATAGGCAATGTGACTTTCCCCACTTTATTTTATTTTATTTTTTTGCTAAACTGAGAGGCAGGCATATGGGAGCTTAGTTCCTGGACCAGGAATCAAATCTGAAGCCCCTGCGGTGCAAGCATGATATCTTAACCACTGAAACACCAGGGAGGTTTCTCCCCATTNACCACAGAGCTTTGGCACAGGCTGTTCCTTCTGCCAGGCATATTTTTCCCCCTGGTCTGTGCAGGGCTGGTTCTGCCTCATACTTAGGCCTCTGTCCAATGTCACATCTTCCCAGAGCCTTCCTTGATGACTCTCTGAAAGTTACCTCTCCTGCCTCTCCAGACCCCCCAACTATTCCTCACTCTCGGGGCCAACACCACGTTTATTGGCGTCATTGCATTCAACCCCTTCTGAAATTAGCCATTTGCTATTTGCTGCCTTGTTTAATTGTCAGTCTCTCCCTCCTGCCCATGTAATCGCCATGAGGGCAGAAGTCGTTATCTCCTCTGCCCACCACTGTGACTCCGCTACTTGAGATAGGTCCTGGCACATAGTAGGTACTCAATAAAGCTGCTGAATAAATGAACGAACGACTGGACACCCGACTCGGGCAGTGCCTTAGAGACAGCAAGAAGGGGCGCGGCGCTGCACTCACCATGCATCTGGTAGGTGTACGGGCTCTGTCCAGAGGGTGGGGTGCTGAAGCTGGAGCCGTAGCTGAGGAAGCCACTCTGGCCGGGGGAATGGCTCAAGCTGTCTTCTGTCTTGATGCCTTGGAAGGGGGAAAGAGAAGCACAAGGCACACACAATTAGGATACTTCCTTGTCACTCACAGAAGAGCTATGGAATCAAGACAGCACACGGTTTTATCAGCTTCCAAACTGGTTGCAAACTGGTGGTCTCTGAGCGGAAGTTACCTACTTCAGCTCTCACTCAGTCCCATGTGTCCCTCTTGGCCTGTGTATTTTAAAGGAAAACCTGAAATTGGTTGCTTTTGTTTAAAAACCAGGAGATTTCACCTCCACAATCTAGACTTGTGGCCTCTCTTGAGCAACAGGATGATCTAGAAACCCCATGACCATGTTCCCACATGACAATACGCTGTCCCCAGAAGCTCCCCAATTTGTGAGTTTCCCAGGTCACCATGGTTCCCATACTGTCTCTGAGACATGGAGGTTGGTTTTTAAGGTGCTATTTGTCACCACAGTTTTTTTGGGGGGGGGTTGTTTGTTTTTACATCTTAAGACATGTTCAAAAGTGAGAAAGGGAAAGGCAGGCTAAGTGGATCTCATCTTCTGCACATGTGGTCAGCTTCCTGCCTGATCTGAGGGTAATGAGTTTATAACCCCCTACTCCAAGGACTGGGGTCTTCCCAGGTGGCTCAGCAGTGAAGAGTCCATCTGTCAGTGCAGGAGCTGGAGAAGAAATGAGTTCGACCCCTAGGTTGGGAAGATACCCCAGAGGAGGACACGGCAACTCACTCCAGTATTCCTGCCAGGATAATCCCATGGGCAGAGGAGCGCCTAGCAGGCTATAGTCCACGGGGTCGCAAAGAGTCGGACACGACTGAGTGAGCATGGATTCCAAGGACTAGCTCCATGCATGACTTAAAAGTCCATCAGGATTTGGGGTGAAGGTTTTAAATGAACCATCTTCCCCTTGTAAAGATGATGCCATTTAATCTTAAGACATCCTCTGCACTCTTTTCATGGAGGGACCTACTTATCCAAAGGCCACAGTTACAAATCTGCCTTCTGCTTTAGCCAAAGTCTGACATGCTTCCCCAAGGCACAGGCACCCATTCCAAGAACAGCTGGCTGGAAAAGGAACTATATTGAGGGAGGAAGCTGATCTATCATCAGTAGCCCATATATGGTATTTTTATTGAACACGTAATCAATTTTGCTTATCTTTAGCTTATAGGTGTAAAACAGTATTTCAATGCTATTTAAATTTGCATTTTTTAAAAAGAACACTGCTAGTTCTGGGGATGGTTTTGTAGTTACGATTTCCCTCCTTCTCACCCATTCATCCCCATAAATAAAGAGAATGCTTAATGTGGTAAAAAACAATGGATTCTGACTCAAGTGGTCTGGGCAGGAGCCCAGGATGGTTTGCTTCATTATTTGGTGACCAGGACAGTTTCTCCTCCAACCCCCTCCCTTATGAAATAAGATGCTGATTCCCACTGGCAGGATTGCTGGGAGGTGAAAAGAAAGGGGTGAATGAATATCTAAAGCTGTGAATGAGGTACTCACAACAATCCCATGAAATAGGCAATGTGACTTTCCCCACTTTATTTTATTTTATTTTATTTTTTTGCTAAACTGAGAGGCAGGCATATGGGAGCTTAGTTCCTGGACCAGGAATCAAACCTGAAGCCCCTGCGGTGCAAGCATGATATCTTAACCACTGAAACACCAGGGAGGTTTCTCCCCATTTTAAAGATGTGGAAACTGAAGTTCAGAAAACCAGGCCACTTAATCAGAGTCTTGCAATTAGCAGGTAACTCTGAAGTCTAGGTTTNATCAAATCTGAAGCCCCTGCGGTGCAAGCATGATATCTTAACCACTGAAACACCAGGGAGGTTTCTCCCCATTTTAAAGATGTGGAAACTGAAGTTCAGAAAACCAGGCCACTTAATCAGAGTCTTGCAATTAGCAGGTAACTCTGAAGTCTAGGTTTTCTTTGCTTTCTCTTGATGCCTCTCAGTAGTGGGTGTGAAGGGATTTTACAGGCTAGACGGTGCATGGCTTCATTGACAATTATGACAGCAACTTGGCTAACTGTTTGGTGCTGGAGCCTAGCTGTCCCCTGTCTAGGCTTTCAATAGGACTTCCTCAGTTTAATCATTTTTAGCATTTTTACAATTTAAAGTGAGAGATGTGTGACTTTTTCTTCACTTGAACACTTTGAGGCCACCGAAGGGTTATTAGTTGACCTAATTTCATATTGTTGCATGTCAGGGAACAGGGAAGTCTGAGGAGAGGGAAAGAAATGAGGTCAGCTGGTGGACAGTCAGAACACACAACATTGGTTGACTAAATCAGCCATCGTATGTGGGCCATTTCAGGGAGCTCCCACACAATCCAAAAATAACACCAGAGATCACTGATGACAGATTACCATAACAAATATAGTAATGACGCCAAAGCCCAAAATATTGCCAAGACGTAACAGAGAGATGAAGTGAGCAAATGTAAAAATGGCCTTGACAGACTAGCTCAAAGCACGGATGCCACAACCCTTCAATTTGTGAAAAAAACAACCCCCCCCTTGAATCGTAAGAGAGCAAAATGCAGTAACACAAGGCATGCCTGTACACCCATTCACTTATGTATTACCTGTGGCTGTTATCAAAATACAGGGTGGAGTTGAGTAGCTTTGATAGACACTGTACGGCTTACAAAGCCAAATATACTTATCAGGCTCTTTACAGAAAAAGTTTGCCAGCCTCTACTCTACATAAGGCCTTCCCAGGTGGCACACTGGTAAAGAATTCACCTGCCAATGCAGGAGACACAGTTTTGACCCCTGGGTCAGGAAGGTTCCCTGGAGAAGGAAACAGCAAGCCGCTCCAGTACTCTTGTCTGGAAAATCCCATGGACAGAGGAGCCTGGCGGGCTACAGTCCATGGGGTCACAAAGAGTTAGACACGCCTGAGCACACATAGCATTCCACATAAAGAAAGGCAGAGCAATGATTATTAATAAAGTGGAAGGGACAGTAATCAGCAAACCCAGGGATGTGGGTATTTGACGAGAAAGGGAGACGCCTCCCTTTTTTCATGCTGGATGGTCAGCTCACGGCTATTTATAGTCCTACTTTTCTACATATGTCTTAAATGTTGCATCACATTATGTTTGCATAACAAATTGAGAAGAAAGTACTCCATGCTCCTGACCTCCTTGCCTCTCCTTTGCTCAACTGTGTTATTATTTCCCTGCAGCTATTTAAACAAAGGTGAATAATGCTATTTGCCAAGGAGCAAGGAGAAAAGTTTCCTAACAAGATTCAACAAGGTTTGTCCAGACAGTGAGCAAACACCACTTGCTCGGGCACAGGCATGTGTGAAAGGAAAGGGCTTTTCAGCCCACCTGTCATTACTCAGTGATGTGGACATACCAGGTGTACAGCAGCCTGGCCGCTACTGTACTGACTGAACGTTTCCCTTGGGCCCGGCCCTGTGAGCTAAGCCCTTAATATAGATCAAGGGCTGACACACTGTGGTCCGTGGACCCACTGTGGCCCACTGTTTGTTTGTGCAAATAAAGCTTTATTAGAACACAGACACACTCACTAGTTTACATATTGTCTGGCTGATTTCATGCTCCAACAGCAGTGCTGAGTGGCTGTAACAGAGACTGCATGGCTCAGGAAGCTGAAAATACTTAGGAACTGGCCCTTTAAAGAAAAAGGTCCTGGATGTAGATAATCCCATTTACAGCAACAACAATGGTTAGGAAGCCAGACTTAGTATCACTCTCATTGTATGAAGGAGGTGACTCGCCCTGGGTCTTAGGACCAGCAAGGGGGCAGAGGTGGAGTGTGAACCCAGGACATGTGACCTTGCCCCTTATGCTGTATTCTGAGGGCAGAGAGCCTCTGAAAGTAACTGGCACTAAAAAATGACTTTGGACCAAATTAATTTCCACCGGATGCCATGTTTTGTCTGGAAGCAGGGCTAGGGTTCTTTTTTATGCTGGAAAATAATCCGGTTTCATGTGTCTTGACTGTCAGCCAGGCAGGTGGCTCACCTGTGATTTTATCACCCGTCTTCTGGCACAAGAGGGGCAGAAGTTAGAAAAGATGCCCGCACCAGTTGGCCGAGGTCCATCACAGGTAATCCCCCAGGATTTCTGGAATGTGGGCTCAGGCAGCAGAGCTCAGCGGTGAGGGGCTTGGACTCCAGAGCCCAGGCTGCCGGGTGTAATCCCACCTCTACCACCGACCAACTGGGGGACCCTGGGTGAGTTATTTATCCTCTCTGAGCCTCTATTTATTTATCCTTTGAAAGAGGATAATGATCGGACCTTCCTTGGAGAGTTTAGTGGGGACTTCAAAGAATGAGTGGATACAGAGCCCTGAGGACTGTGGGTGGCAGCATCTCAGTGATACAGCATCTCAAAGACACAGCACCTCAGTGATGGTGTCTCTGGCGGATGCCTGACCCAGGGTCTCGTGACTTGTCACTCCTAGCGCCACAACTGTTCTTGAATAAGTCTATCTCTCTACTGCCCCCAGCAGGCTTCCACCATCATCCCACTCCAGGCTTCATCAGTCTCCCAACTTGCCTTCCTGTTTCTCCTCTTGCTTCTCTCCAATCCAATCTCCCCACAGCAGCCAAAGTGATCTTTTCTTTTTTAAAGAGACATGTATTTATTTTTTGGCTGTGGTGGGTCTCTGTTGCTGCACGCAGGCTTTCTCAAATGGTGGCAAGCAGGGGCTACTCTTCATTGCCGTGTGGGGCTTCTCTTGTTGCAGAGCACAGGCTCCAGGCAGGCGGGCTTTGGCAGGTGCAGCAAGTGGGCTCTAGAACGCTGGCTTAGTAGCTGTGGAGCACGGGCTTAGTTGCTCTGAGGCATGCGGGATCTTGCCGGATCAGGGACTGAACCAGTGTCCCTTGATAGCAAGGTGGATTCTTAATCACTGGACCACAAGGGAAGCCCCAAAGTGATCTTTAAAAACCCCAGATTGCATCAGATAGCCCTATGATTATAGATCTGCCAATAAGTTCCTGTTTCACCTCCCCAGGTGCAAAGACTGCCCACCTGGCCTATCTTATCTAGGTCCTGTGTTCCAGCCACTGGGCTTTTGGGGTTTGCCAAATACATCTCCCCAGGATTCCCAGGCATCCTCTGCCTGGACGCTTCTCTTCCCATGCTCACTATTGGTCGTCTCTCGGTTCTCAGATGAATCAGCTCCTTCTGTAAAAGACCATCCTTGGAGCTGGAACCTAAGTTAAATCTTGCTTGTTCTGTTCCATTTCACGATTTTGTCTTCCTTCCTCCCATGCATCATAATTTGAAATTACTTTAAGCTACGATTTTTAAAAGTTCATTTGTTTTTTCTCCCTCTAGGCCAGGGGTTGCAAGCTTAAATGTCTTCAGGCAGCTAATTTAACTGAGTAATGAGAACTGTGGCCAACAAAGGCTAACAGGGTCAGCCCTACACAGTTACCTACTTTTGACGCAAAAATGTGGGCCCAGTGCTGCCCAGTCATCTGTTGTTCGTTTTTTTAAAGACATTAGAAATATGTATTACTATGTAAACATTTCCCATTTAAAAAATGGCAATTAAGTTTTCAAATGTCAAGTATATTTTATTGGTTAAAAAGTATCCAAGGGCCACCTTATCTCAGTTCTAGATTATTCTTGGCAGAACCCAGGCAGAAGTAAAGATAACTCAGAGGAAAACATTTGAAAATGGAGAGAGACATTTTCCTCCTGACATCCTCTGAGCACCTGGATCCAGCCATACCTGCTATCAGCTGTGTCCCCAAGCTTACCAGTATGTGAACCATTAAATTTCCATTTTCTCTAAGCCAGCTTGGGTTACGTTTTTTACCCTTGCAATCAAAAGAGGCCTTGACATAGTCTCTAGGACTTCAACTGTATTGAAAGTATCTCCAATCCAAAATCAGGCTGGCTGCATGCCTCTTTCTGCATTTAACTGAAGCATTTGGGCAGAAGGGATCCCGGGGAAAGCAAGGGCTTGGTCAGGTACTCACTGTAAGAAGGGATTCCATAGGCTTGTGCTGGAGGCGGGTAAGCCGTGTAGGGGGTAGCTTGCTGGATCCCTGCACTGTACTGTGTCTGGCCGTAGGCTGCCATGGCCAAGGGCGGCTGACCGGGTAGGACACGCGGGCAAGGTCTGCGTGGAAGAAAGAAGATTAAATCTCCAAGCCCAACCCAGCACATCCCTNATCCTCTGCCTGGACGCTTCTCTTCCCATGCTCACTATTGGTCGTCTCTCGGTTCTCAGATGAATCAGCTCCTTCTGTAAAAGACCATCCTTGGAGCTGGAACCTAAGTTAAATCTTGCTTGTTCTGTTCCATTTCACGATTTTGTCTTCCTTCCTCCCATGCATCATAATTTGAAATTACTTTAAGCTACGATTTTTAGAAGTTCATTTGTTTTTTCTCCCTCTAGGCCAGGGGTTGCAAGCTTAAATGTCTTCAGGCAGCTAATTTAACTGAGTAATGAGAACTGTGGCCAACAAAGGCTAACAGGGTCAGCCCTACACAGTTACCTACTTTTGACGCAAAAATGTGGGCCCAGTGCTGCCCAGTCATCTGTTGTTCGTTTTTTTAAAGACATTAGAAATATGTATTACTATGTAAACATTTCCCATTTAAAAAATGGCAATTAAGTTTTCAAATGTCAAGTATATTTTATTGGTTAAAAAGTATCCAAGGGCCACCTTATCTCAGTTCTAGATTATTCTTGGCAGAACCCAGGCAGAAGTAAAGATAACTCAGAGGAAAACATTTGAAAATGGAGAGAGACATTTTCCTCCTGACATCCTCTGAGCACCTGGATCCAGCCATACCTGCTATCAGCTGTGTCCCCAAGCTTACCAGTATGTGAACCATTAAATTTCCATTTTCTCTAAGCCAGCTTGGGTTACGTTTTTTACCCTTGCAATCAAAAGAGGCCTTGACATAGTCTCTAGGACTTGAACTGTATTGAAAGTATCTCCAACCCAAAATCAGGCTGGCTGCATGCCTCTTTCTGCATTTAACTGAAGCATTTGGGCAGAAGGGATCCCGGGGAAAGCAAGGGCTTGGTCAGGTACTCACTGTAAGAAGGGATTCCATAGGCTTGTGCTGGAGGCGGGTAAGCCGTGTAGGGGGTAGCTTGCTGGATCCCTGCACTGTACTGTGTCTGGCCGTAGGCTGCCATGGCCAAGGGCGGCTGACCGGGTAGGACACGCGGGCAAGGTCTGCGTGGAAGAAAGAAGATTAAATCTCCAAGCCCAACCCAGCACATCCCTCCCCCCTGGTATCACCACTACCACTATTTCCCTTTGGGTATTTTTTATCTTTTTGGCCTTGTGACTTTTGGGATCTTTGCTCCCTGATCAGGAACTCTGGTCCCAGCAATGAAAGTCCTAGTCCTAGTCCCTGACCACCATGTACTCTTTCCAGGAAAGAGACAGCTTATATGTCCATCAAGTGCTATTTCATTTTCCTTTACTGGCACCAGGAAAATGACCCTTCCTGGGTCCCTTGCAGTCAGATTCAACCATGTGACTGGATTCTGCTCAACACAGCAGTTTAGCCAATAAAACCGTCTCCTCGAGACCTCCTGCCCTCTCTCCTCTTTCAGCAGCAACTGTCGAGGGTGCCAGCTGAGAGGGCGGAGCCAGCAGGGTTG
>SJYA01001859.1:391058-416270 GCA_006410615.1 Neotragus moschatus | reverse complement strand
CAAAGAGTTGGACACGACTGAGCGACTGAATTGAAGTTCAACTGTTTTCTGTGCAAGCAAGGGATAATAATTTCCGCTAAAATTTTCATCTTCTGCAAAAACATTTTTAGGTTTTATCTTAGCAGCTAACCTACACAACACTGATGCCATTCCTCACTTTAAATTTCCTGGTATATATATCTTCATACTCTAAATATATATCCATCATGGTTATATTTACATAGTATTTGCTGAGACTTTTGCTCTCCCTCTTTTCTTAAAGATCTCTCTCTTTCCTTCATTTTTGGCTGTGATGGGTCTTTCTGCTGCACTTGGGCTTTCTCTAGTTGTGGTGCTCTGTGGCTCCTCTTCATTGTAGTGCATGGGCTTCGCATTGCAGCAGCTTCTCTTGTTGTAGAGCATGGGTTCCAGGCAGGCGGGCTTCAGTAGTTGCAGCTCACTGGCTCAGGAGTTGTGGTGCATGGGCTTAGCTGCTCTACGGCACGTGGAATCTTCTCAGACCAGGGATCAAACTCGTGTCTCCTGCACTACAAGCTGGATTCTTAACCACTGGGCCAGCACGAAAGCCCTTACACCTTTTATAATATGCTGATTTGCAGGGAGGGGATATATGTATACCTATGGTTGATTCATGTTGCAGTTTAACAGAAAACAGCAAAATTCTGTAAAGCAATCATCTTTCAATAATAAATTATTTTTTTAAAAAAACCAAATATGCTGTATACCAGAAACTAGTATACTAGTACGCTAGTATACCAGTATACTAGTACCAGTACACTGTATACCAGAAACTAGTATCATATTGTAAGTAACTATACATCAATAATAATAATGTGAGGAAAGCTGAGCAGTGAAGAATTGATGCATTTGAACTGTGGTGTTGGAGAAGACTCTTGAGAGTCCCTTGGACTGCAAGGAGATCCAACCAGTCCATTCTAAAGGAGATCAGTCCTGGGTGTTCTTTGGAAGGACTGATGCTAAAGCTGAAACTCCAGTACTTTGGCCACCTCATGCAAAGAGTTGACTCATTGGAAAAGACTCTGATGCTGGGAGGGATTGAGGGCAGGAGGAGAAGGGGACGACAGAGGATGAGATGGCAGGATGGCATCACCAACTCGCTGGAAGTTAATTTGAGTGAACTCTGGAAGTTGGTGATGGACAGGGAGGCCTCGCATGCTGCAATTCATGGGGTTGCAAAGAGTCAGACATGACTGAGCTACTGAACTGACTGACTGACTGATACATCAATAAAAAAGATAATCAATATTTTTAAGTAACTTTTTAAATGTTGACCTTTCATACTTAGAGAAAAATATCTTCTCCTTGAATTGAAAACTAATATTTTTATGCTTTTATAAACTGGGATTTTAAAAATCCCAATGCCGGACCGTAAAGAAGGCAGAGTGCTGAAGAACTGATGCCTTCAAACTATGGTGCTAGAGAAGACTCCTGAGAGTCCCTTGAACAGCAGAGAGATCCAACAAGTCAATCTTAAAAGAAATCAACCCTGAATACTCGTTGGATGGACTGATGCTAAAGTTGAAACTGTGATATTTTGGTCATCTGATGTGAACAGCTGACTCACTGGAAAATTCCCTGATGCTGGGAAAGACTGAGGGCAGAAGGAGGAAAGAGCATCAGAGGATGAGATGGTTGGACGGCATCACCGATGCAAAGGACATGAACTTGGGCAAACTTCGGGAGAGAGTGATGGACAGAGAGGCCTTATGCGCTGTAGTCCATGGGGTCACAAGGAGTCAGACATGACTGAACAACAAACTGGGATTGATTGACTGGTTCTTTACTAAGACAGTGATCTTGTATATTAACAATGATCACATTTGGGGGCTCCTTCCGCAGTCTTATCAAATGTCAGAATTACATTTTGTGCCATGTTAGTATCAAGTATGGATGACCGAACTCATAATTTCTTAAGCTTTCACAGTTGGAAGAAACACAAGGAATGATCTATTTCAAGTTCAATACAAGAATCCCTTTCACTCCATTCTTCACAGCTAAAATCTATGGCTATAACTAGGGGCAAAATTGTCTTCCTAACAGACAGTCTATTCCATTTCTGAAGAACTCTGATTCTTAGAATGCATTCCCCTTTACTGAGCCAAAATCAGATTCCTTGAACTTCAAACATTGATCCTGGCTCTAGCCTCTAGTATTTCAAAGATCTAATCTAATCCCTCTTCAAATATTGAAAGGCAGCCATGCTTCCCTCTAGGTATTTTCCAGTACAGCCCATAAACCTGGTTAAGTCTGTATCATCTAGCACACATGTGTCTATTAACCACAAGGACATCATGAGAGATCACTTCAAAGTCCTTGCTCATGTACTAATGCCAGTATTTCTTCCACCACCAATTAAATAAGCAAAGTGAACCGGTCACGACTGTGCTTAAGAAACTCATGTTGGCTCTTAATGATCATTGCTTCCTTTGGGGTGCACGTAAGCAATCTGCTTGGTAATTTATTTGGAAATGGGCTCATTTTTATTTCCAGAATCTCTATTTTGTCACAATTCAACTGGTAGGCATAGAGTGGGATCTAAGTATTTGCAATGAGGAAGGGGATAGATTTAATAGAGGGAATTGGTTACACCGAAGCAGAAAGGCTCACTCAACTGGGGACTGGTGAGGTAACCCAGAGATTAGAAATAGCAGGAAATTACTGGGACTTCTAGGTTAGAAAGGAAAAGGGAAAAAGCCTGTGAGACCAGGGTCGAGTCTTAGGATCACTCAGTGGAAGATGGAACTGGGACAGGAACGAAGAACAGGAGCTGCACATACAGAGAAGACATGACTTGAGACATTCCAGAGACGCCACCCAAGGCACAGAGAAACAGGGAAGACCACCTGGCTCCCCCTTCCTCCAGCACTTTACTCTCCAACTGGGGCTTCCCCCTGGCTGAATCCACTGGAAGGTCAGCTGACATGGAAGTCTGGGAAATGCAGCCAGCATGGCAGCCAGAGCAGAGCAGGGGAGAGGACTTTCCACAATTCTCCAGGAAGTCTTCCAAAATTACACATGGCAAGTATTTCAGTACTTCTGATGACCGCCTTACTGTGGTTTGTTTTGGAGGTTGCTCCTCACACAAATGTCTTGGCCAAATCTGAATATGGCATTACTTGTGTTGCTATTACTGTTACTGTTGTTATCGTTTACCTCCACACTGGTATTTACCAGTGTGCCAACAAAGGTCCATCTAGTCAAGGCTACGGTTTTTCCAGTGGTCATGTATGGATGTGACAGTTGGACTATAAAGAAAGCTGAGCGCCAAAGAATTGATGCTTTTGAACTGTGGTGTTGGAGAAGACTCTTGAGAGTCCCTTGGACTGCAAGGAGATCCAACCACTCCATCTAAAGGAGATCAGTCCTGGGTGTTCATTGGAAGGACTGATGTTGAAGCTGAAACTCCAATACTTTGGCCACCTGATGCAAAGACTTGACTCATTTGAAAAGACCCTGATGCTGGGAAAGATTGAAGGCAGGAGAAGGGGATGACAGAGGATGAGATGGTTGGATGTCATCACCGACAAATGGACATGAGTTTGAGTAAACTCCAGAACTGGTGATGGACAGGGAGGCCTGGCGTGCTGCAGTCCATGGGGTTGCAAAGAGTCGGACACGACTGGGCAACTGAACTGAGCACATGGGAGACATAAAATTAAGACAAATTGTCTGATTTTGGAAAAGTCAATTCCATGCATGCATGCCAAGTCGCTTCAGTCGTGTCCGACTCTTTGTGACCCTGCGGAGTATAGCCCACCAGGCTCCCCTGTCCATGGGATTCTCCAGGCAAGAATACTGGAGTGGGTTGCCGATCCCATCACCAGGGGATCTTCCCAACCCAGGGTTCAAACAGGCAACTCTTATGTCTCCTGCACCAGCAGGCAGGCTCTTTACCACTAGCACCCCCTGGAAAGCCCTTCTCCCTTGTTCAATGTTCAATTTCTGCTTAATCATGTTTGCATTGTGTTTTTATTTATAGTTGATGTTAATAAATAAATTAACTGGAATTATCAGATCTAGTTTTTCCCTTCTTAGAGAGTTTACTTGACAATATCTGCACTTAATTCCTTTTCTAACAATACACACCCAACTTTCATTGTTGTGAGGAATATAAAATGTATCATAAAACATTCAACTGACATTTCAGTGGCGTATATCAAAAGGCCTTTGATATTATATTTTAAAAGTAATTCCCTGTATTCTTTTGAGATTTTTAGAATGTTTATATAGTATCCCTGGCACAAACATTTTAGCATTTTAACAGCCAGGGAGCTTTATAAAATCCTAAGTCATCTGACTGAGTTTATGAATTTAATTTTTCCACAACAAAACGTCTGGCTTTAGCGTTAACTGGGGGAATTGAACAGCAGTTGCATCATGGTGTTGCTTCAGGATGCATTTCCAGCTTTTCCTGAGTATCCAAAGGGAACATTTTAATCAAGGACACTACACCGATCTTCAGATGCTGTTTCTTATAGTAGACACTGGCCATGGAAAACTACCAGAAACTTGAGATGTGGTTCTTCTGAACTGGCATAAGCCCATTCTTCTGACTAAGCATAAAATACACCAAATTTCAAAGACTTAGGATGAAAAAAAAATGCAAAATACCTTATTTTATATTGATCCAATGTAAAATGACAGAGTCTAGATAGACTACATTCAGTAAAATGCTATTAAAATTAACGTCACCTGTTTCTTCTTATTTTTTAAAACGTGGCTCCTAGGAAATTTAAAAATATATATGTGGCTAACATTTGTGGCTTTGGTTGTATTACTTTCGGGTGGTGCTGGTTTAGACTCAGTGAAGAAGTGACTGTCTGCTGAGACAGGACATAGCAACCGAAAGAGAGGTCATTTCTCCTTTTAATTAGTTTTGTAATAGCAACAGATTCCATGTCAGACATTTAAAAGAGACAAGGCTATTCTCTTCAGTCAAGCAAAACTCCCACTGTGGTTCCTAAGAGTTCTGCCTGAGTGAAAGAAATGAGATTAGGCCCATGATGTTTACTTCAGAAGAAAACATTTTCTTTTCCGAAACTTTCTTAGTACATCGTTGGCTACCAGGCTATGGAAGTGCAAAACCAAGACATGATGAAAGAACAATAAAGGAACCATTTGAAAGTGTTGTTTTGAAACATGTAACGAGTGCTGTCAGCCGCTGGTTCTTTCCATTTTGTACATTTACATTTCCTGACTGCAGTTTAAGAACATTTCACTGCATGTTACTATCAATCATCCTTAACCTAGAAGTGCGCTGTACATTAGTAACAGTTAATTGGCATATTTAAAGTAAATAGCTACTTAGTTGTGTTGTGAAGGTTTTGCATACAAATCTCTAGCCACACGCTTTGTTTGTTTCAATAACAAATACCGTGTCTGCACCACTGCCAGTCCCGTCAGCGGATGAATAGAGATGCGATCACACTGAAATACCCGGCCTGGGAATCGACAGCCCGAGTGACATGCAGCAAGGAAGTAGGCCCTCCCTGCTCCCCAAAGATGCCCACACAGATGGAGGAACACAAACGCAGGAAAAGGAGATGGCAAGTTCAGGAAGGATGGTCAAGAAGAAACAGAGAAAACAAAACCAGAAGTTACAACTTTGCTTATGCATTTTCTATGTGTTAAGCTGAAAGTCAAAGTGTTAGTTGCCCAGTTGTGTCTGACTCTTTGCAACCCCATTGACTGTAGCCCATCACACTCCTCTATCCATGGGATTCTCCAGGCAAGAGTACTGGAGTGGGTTGCCATGACCTTCTCCAGGGGATCTTCCCAACTCAGGGATCAAACCTGGGTCTCCTGCATTACAGGCAGATTCTTTACCATCTGAGCCACCAGGGAAGCCCTAATAAGCTGAAAGGGAGATTGTTTAGCTGACACTGTCTTGGCCTCTGCCATTTGTTCAATGTCAGGTTCACATTCGGCAAGCTTCCCAAAGCTCAGGGAGAGGTATCATTGCAATCCTCATTCCCCCTGGAGCTCAGCAGCAAGTGGAGCTGTGCCTCTTCCTTGGGCACCAGAGGTTCCTTGGGTTCAGTTCAGTTCAGTTCAGTTGCTCAGTCATGTCCGACTCTTTGTGACCCCATGACTTGCAACACGCCAGGCCTCCCTGTCCATCACCAACTCCCAGAGTTCACTCAGACTCACGCCCATCAAGTCGGTGATGCCATCCAGCCATCTCATCCTTTGTCGTCCCCTTCTCCTCCTGTCCCCAATCCCTCCCAGCATCAGAGTCTTTTCCAATGAGTCAACTCTTCGGATGAGGTGGCCAAAGTACTGGAGTTTCAGCTTTAGCATCAAAAAATAAGGTTAATAATAAGATGACATGAACTTCTTTCCAAATGAGACATCAATAGAGCTATACTAAATACCTTAAGAACAAACGATCCACATTACATTTTGGGTGAACTCCTATTCCTCCAATACCTAAGAAGGTCTTAAATAAATTAACAATATCATTATTAATAGTAGTAAAATTAGAAATCAGAAATCACAGTAATACTATTACCACAAATAACACTATTTCAACTCTATTCAAAGGTTCAAGAAAAAAAATGAACAGTTGTCACAGAAATAATCTGGAGATAATTTCTATTATTATTTCTTTGACAAAATTCAAATCTGAGATACCAAAAAATATTTTACTTAGAACATCATTGAGAGACATCATTACTAAGCAGGCTTTGCCACTTTTATTATGCACAGCCAGCAACAGCATTTTTTCAGCGTCTGGAACATGCCAACACATCCTGCAAAGAGTGACCCGAGCACGTGTCCTTCATCCACTTCCAAGCATTATGTCTACCTTATAAGGAAAAAGGAGGAATGCTACAAATAATGTCATTTCAAACATCAGAAACTTCCCTGGTGGCTCAGATGGTAAAGTGTCTGTCTACAATGCGAGAGACCTGGGTTCAATCCCTGCGTTAGGAAGATTCCCTGGAGAAGGAAATGGCAACTCATTCCAGTACTCTTGCCTTGAAAATCTCATGGACGGAGGAGCTTGGTGCAGGCTACTGTCCATGGGATCGCAAAGAGTCGGGCACAACTGAGCGACTTCACTTTGTTTCTTTCTTCTTTCTTTCAAACATCAGAAAATGTGAGGAAGGGAACCTCTCTTTCTCAATAAAACTATCAGGAAGAATTTCCCATCTGTTTCTAAGTTTCTAGTATTGAACCCTTCAGTTGAGGTCCACAGTCTTTCTTGGTTCACTGTCAATTTCTAAATAGATGTTTGCCATCACTAACTTAAAACTAAAAAACCAGAATTCCTGGTGTTGCCAAGGTTCTATTTCCAATTAAGCTTTTCTATATCTATTGGGAGCAGCACCCACCAGGCTGATATGGGGAAAGTACGTGCCTCTGTGTTCCACAGCCTGTTCAACTCAGGACTTCATCCTGTTCCTTCTCCTGTAGAGTATTTCCAAGATGTATTTCCAAGATCCCTTTCCTTTCACAACTATGGTTGAAGCTCCCGAGTAAGAGTTAACACATAATAAGTAGACGAATGCTCTAACCTCCTTGCTGTGGATGGAGTCATTGTCTCTATTTTGATCCATCTTACATAAAATGAAATTATGAACTCTACAGTGGTGCTTCTCACAGACACAGAAGACAAACTGTGGTTACCAAAGGGGAAAAGGGATGCGAGAGGGATAAATTAGGATTTGGGGATTAGCGGATACCAACTACTATGGATAAAATAGGTAGGATCTACTATAGAGCACAGGTAGCTATATTCAATAGTCCTTCAATCTAGAAGGGACCGAAACTTTGGTAAACTGAGACAAAATGAGTTTCTGAGAAAGTGATCACCTGCTTGGATGTCACAGGTAAGTCAAATCACTATGGGAATTTCTAAACGGTGACTCTCAATTTCTGTGTCTATCATAGACTTTTTACCAGTCTGCTCATCCGATTCAGTCTTCTGACAACACTCTGAGTAGCACCAATGACCTGCTGCTGCTGCTGCTAAGTCACTTCAGTCGTGTCCGACTCTGTGCAACCCCATAGACGGCAGCCCACCAGGCTTCCCTGTCCTTGGGATTCTCCAGGCAAGAACACTGGAGTGGGTTGCCATTTCCTTCTCCAATGCATGAAAGTGAAAAGTGAAAGTGAAGTCGCTCAGTCGTGCCCGACTCTCCTCGACCCCGTGGACTGCAGCCTGCCAGGCTCCTCCGTCCATGGGATTTTCCAGGCAAAAGTACTGGAGGGGGGTCCAACCAATGAGCTACCGTCTATAAAATCACCATGATTTTCTAGGCTTGCTATTTATATACTTCTAGTCCAAGCACCAAAAGTAAATACAAACCTAAATTAATTGTTCAAATGAGTTGTATCTAGGAAAGACCTGAAAAGCTATTTTCTTTCCCATTAAATAATCTCTGATCATAAAATGCTTTATAATTGACAGATGTTAGGAGAAGGGGGCAACCAAGGATGAAATTGTCGGATGACATCACTAACTCAATGGACATGAGTTTACAGAAACTCAGGGAGACAGTGAAGGACAGGGAAGCCTGGCACGCTGCAGTCCATGGGGTCATGAAGAGTTGGATACAACTTAGCAACTGAACAACCACAAAGATACTAAAAGACCAAAGATAAAATATTCAAAGATCTTTTGGCAAAGAGGTAACAGTACCATGAGCAAAGTATTAGAGGGCAGGAGAATACCTGAAAATATTGTAGCCACAAAAGTCACATGGAAAAGCAGAGAAATAACAAACAAACAAAAAGCCCATCAAGCTTCTTTTAAACGTTTTTAAGAATGTTCTGCAAAGGGGACACACAAACTTTACCCAAGATCTCATCACCAAGATGGCCAAATCCATAACCACAGGCAATATAGTAATAAATATTAAACAGTTAAGTTCTCCTGTGAACTCTCCCTTTATAGCTAGTAAGCTTTTTAAAAGTCATCAAACTGTTTACTCTGTTTCATATAAACAAAATATCCAGATGAATCCCGGAAATTTCAACCATATTGACTGATATCATCACATTGCAGAGATACAAAGAGACATCTCAGTGCGATGCTTACCCTCCAGCTGTGCCTGGGTACACCATTTGTTTTATGGACTAAAATTCAGAGATAGTGGTACCCTCACTCCTGGGCTCAAAGAGTCATAATAATCCCCTTCCTTCTGGGTTCCATTGCTTGAGCCAGATTACTTTTCATACTGTTACTTCATATACTTTGCAACGCGATCACATCGCATTTTTTTCAAAACTCTGGCAGATTGTTTGGGCTAGAGATAGATGGAGACAAGAGGCACCATCTGGTGCAAGATCTTTATTCCTTGTTAACACTACAAGAGTTCTGGTATTTTACATGGTTCATGTAGTAGCAAAGATTTTTTTTTTTTTAATATAAAGATTGAGAAGGTGTAAGATGATCAAAGGGCCTTGGCACTGTGTGATCACATCACTGCTTTCCCTGGTGTGGAGTTTTTTGTTGTTGTTGTTGTTATTGTTGGTTTTTAATTTTTTTTCAATTCAGATAACCAGTGGCATATGGTTTCACGATTCACAAAGATGGTCCTTGACTATAGATTTGACGATCTCAACATAACTTCCGGGCTTGCCAGAGCTATGTTACAGCAGAGAGAGCAAATAGCTCATGATATTTCTCCTCTGATGAGTAAGCTCCAAAATCGCAGGTTTAAATTGGATCTGGTTTTGAAAGAAAAGGAGCTTTGTCCTCCCATGCCAGCATCTATGCTTTTTTGTCATCAGAGATGACTGTCTATTTCTGTATCATTGACCCATGGCTTCAGGGACCAAAAGCTCAAACAATGCCCAGGTGAATCCTGTTGACTCAGACTGAATACACACTTGCTCTTGGCCATAGCTTTCTATTCTTTGGAATTCCAAGCACTTCCTGAAATTCAGCTTATGTTCTAAAAATCTGGTGGCTGTTTAATAGAAAAAATGTTCACCATCCATATACAATTAAAGTCAGTAGTTTCTAACAGAATTAGCTAAGCATTGGGAGCCAGGAGATTTGCCTGATGATGCTAAACTAACTCACAGCCACCTTGTGAGGATAAGTGAAAAAATGAAGTGGAACGGTGTGTTGAAAACAAACCAAAACACCTTTTAAAAAAAGGTGTGGTTTATACAAGTTAATTTGGACTGTAATCTAAGAATGAAGTTAAAGGAAGCCTTCACCTGTTGATCCCTGATTTCAGAAGGCTACTTGGAGTTACTGCTCTTGGTATGTGTTGCCAAAAATCCGAAGCATCTTTCCAATGAACCGATTAATTCCATCTTAATCTCTGTGAGCTGCTCTGATATCACCCTGTACATACATGGTCCTCATTCCTTTGTTTCCTCTTAGCTATTTCTGATGCTTTTGTTAATCCCAAATTAAACCCTCCCTTCTGTCTCATGCTTCCTCTGGATACTTTCTTACCTTAAGGCTCACCTTTTTACATAGTGTTCAGACCCATGAATTAAGGTATTTTTTCTACTGAATCCTTTGATCACTTGGCCCTGCCTTCCACCTCTCCCTCACTGAAAGCCTCCTTTATTGATATCATGAAACAGTGCAGGTATCAGTGGATATGACTTGAAACAAAGAAGGAAAAGAAGAAATAGCAGAATATGTCTAAGAGAAAGAAGATGCTATGTTGAAGGAAGTAGATGTCAACATGACACCAGATGGCGTAGATCAACTCGGTACTAATACGGTCAGCTTGTTGCATTTGCCACATGGTTGCAACTGCAAACTCCCTACGTACAAAACTCAGAAATATAGCAAGCTTTGCAGGTGGTTATTCACTGATGTTCTGAGATCAAGAGCGATGCCACAATCAATTCTTTCTATATTTGTCCAAAAGGCAGAGTACCTCACATGGTGTAGGTCATTCTTCTTAAAAGTTAATGATCCGTGAGGAGTCTTATTTTTGTGTTAACAGTAAACAGTCTCCTTCAAAGTTCAAAGGACACATATCTATATATNTCAAGAGCGATGCCACAATCAATTCTTTCTATATTTGTCCAAAAGGCAGACTACCTCACATGGTGTAGGTCATTCTTCTTAAAAGTTAATGATCTGTGAGGAGTCTTATTTTTGTGTTAACAGTAAACAGTCTCCTTCAAAGTTCAAAGGACACATATCTATATATTCCTCACACCTCTCAGATTCAGTTTTGTAATAGGACACAGGTTTTCCTTAGGCAGATACTCCCAAAGAAAAAGTGAGTGGATTATCACTCTGTCTTGATAATTAGGTAAAAGCAATGTCCCTGCAGCAGTCTATTCCTTGTCCACTCTGTGTGGTAGGTGAAACAGAAGGTGGAGTCCGAGCAGTGACCAGCATCACTGTGCTTTAAATTGCAGTAACTTTTGAAATCCAGACTTGGGAGAGAAATCTGAAACTGGAGACAAATTTAGGTTCCCAGTTGCTGTCAATAAGTAGATCATCCCAAATCACCAAAAGTTCAACGTGAAGTGAAATGAAGTCACTCAGTCAATCCCATGGACTATAGCCTACCAGGCTCCTTCATCCATGGGATTTTCCAGGCAAGAGTACTGGAGTGAGTTGCCATTTCCTTCTCCAGGGGATCTTCCCAACCCAGGGATCGAACCTGGGTCTCCTGCATTGTAGGCAGACGCTTTTACCATCTGAGACACCAGGGAAGTAATGGTTCGAAAGTGAATATAAAATAAAGACCACACTTATCAAATTGACATTTAGAGCTCTCTGCAATCTGATAGCAACCTACTGCTCCGAAAAAAAAAAAAAAAATTTTTTTTTAAACTTTGCAAATACTGTTCACTGAACCGAGGGACGGGAAGAAGGTATGTGAAAGTCTGGGACGTCAAGCCTAGGCCTGCACGTTGACAACGCCAATATACAGGGCCGAGGTGCTGAGGGCCAGAATCCCCGTCACCAGCACTCGACCCAGCAGTGCCGTCCAGCTGCACAGAGAACAGAGGTGGACGAAGGTCTCCACAACAGAGGTCTCCTTTGTAGACTTTTAGGCTAGCTTTTACACTAAGGAACATCAGGAGAAGGACTGCTGGCTGGTAAAAGTGGTGCAGGTCGCAATGTGTTATCATCCACACCTGGGCAGAGACGATGCTGTAATGGACCAGACTGATGTTGGAGTTGATGCTCACTTGGATGTATTTCCAGTCAAACTCAACGCCCCGGAGCTCCAACAGAGAGGGGTATGCCGCAGGACATAATGAGCTCGGCGGTGGCCCAGTCCAGGGCAGCAACCATGATCCTGTATTCCCCCTTGCCGGCATTCCGGGACATGACAAGGTTTAGGCCTATCAGGGTCTGCTATGTCCACGCTGGCCTTCATGAACTCCCCAGTGAAGTCACAGATGCAGCCTTCCAGGGTGGGAAAGAAAGTGGTCAACAACAGCACCTTGCACAGCTGCACACAGGTAGGTGACCCCGGCCTGGACACACTTCCAGAGGGCACTGGACTCCGAAAGGCCACTGCACCTGTAGGTGGTGAAGTAGGGAAAGGAGGCCAGGGCCAAGCAGTTCCGGAAGTGGAAGAGCGTCACGACGCGGCGACTCGGCCCGCCGGATCGCGCCTCTCTGCCTCGGTAGCCTGGCGGCAGAGCCCGAGCCTGGCGCCCCCTGCCTCCGCCATGGCCCACGCGGCCTCCTGCGAGCCGGGTTTCCGTTCCAACATTTTAAACTGCTGTTGTCATTCCGTTTCCTGTAGAAAAATCTATTTACTGTTACTTCAAAACATTATTGGAGGAGGCAGTGGCAACCCACTCCAGTACTCTTGCCTGGAAAATGCCATGGACAGAGGAGCCTAGTGGGCTGCAGACCATGGGGTCGCTAGGAGTTGGGGGCGACTGAGCGACTTCACTTTCACTTTTCACTTTCATGTACTGGAGAAGGAAATGGCGACCTACTCCAGTGTTCTTGCCTTGAGAATCCCAAGGATGGCGGAGCCTGGTGGGCTGCCGTCTATGGGTCACACAGAGTCGGACACGACTGAAGCAACTTAGCAGCAGCAGCAGCAGCAAAACATTATATGGACTCCAGGGGCTACAATTCTGTTTACATGTATCCCTTTTTGAGATCCCCACCTCTTTACTTCTCACTTTATCTGAACCATGTCTTCCCTTTATATCCATCCTAAAAGGCTCACCCTAGGTTTTCTTCCTATTTGCTCTGGACGGTGATGATCCCTTCTCTCTTCAGATCAGAGAACTGGTCTCCCACGCATCTCATTAGGCTATTTTGTTTGCTACTTAACATTTTGTCCTATGTCCCATACTCTCCACCAAATTCTGCTGTGCGGAGGTGCTGTGAACAAGTCCGAGTGTAAGTTCCTTAAAGGCAATCACACATTGCTATGTGCAGCCTTCATAGAGCTTTAAAAAGGCACTCATGATATTTGTCAATGGATCATTTGATTGAATTTCTGCATTTTAAATATGAGTATAATCAATGTTAAGTGTTTGACTCCAAATTTCTCCAATTCTGGAGACTTTTGCCAAGTTGAGACTGGATTTACAAAAGCATATTGCTAGGCATTAATGTTGGAGAAGGCAATAGTGCCCCACTCCAGTACTCTTGCCTGGAAAATCCCATAGGCAGAGGAGCCTGGTAGGCTGCAGTCCATGGGGATGCCAAGAGTCGGACACGACTGAGTGACTTCACTTTCACTTTTCACTTTCATGCATTGGAGAAGGAAATGGCAACCCACTCTGGTATTCTTGCCTGGAGAGTCCCTGGGACAGGGGAGCCTTGTGGGCTGCCGTCTATGGGGTCGCACAGAGTTGGACACAACTGAAGCGACTTAGCAGGCATTAATGTAAGCCTGAGATAACACCCTAACATCAAAGATAGGACAAAAAAAATACAGGTTCAAAACCAAACAGATAATGTAGAGATAAAATTTTAAATTTCCTTTAAACTTCTGCAGTAATGTGCTCTGGTTTTTAAGATATCTTTTCAATATAACTTATAGTCTGACCATCAGCACATTACTATAAGAGATCTTTAAAAATAAAAAAATAAAAACAGCTCTGTAGAACTGATTCCAACAGGTACTAACAGAAAAAATAAAACATACAAACTTGACTGTGTTAAAAATACTGAGACAAACCTAGTCTTGCACAACTTTCAGTTAAGCTCTGAAAGAAGCTCTCTTCTGAATAAGCTAGGACAATGGAGCATTCTAAAAAGAATTTGGGAAAAGAAATTAGGGAAGGTAACAGTGTCTAGAAAAACAAATGTAGTGACAAAGGCTAATTTCACACCAGCTGCAATGGGATTGTATCTATATAGGACTACTGCACAGACTTTATGCCAAAGTAACCATTCCATTCAGCCAACAATTGGAAATTCAAACAATGAAGTGGACTGACTTCACTCAGTTAATTGGCCAGTCAACTGAACTGACTGAATGTGCAAGCATTAAAAAACTTTGCTCCTTAACTAAAATGACCTTAAAAATTCAAATAGTATACAGCTGTAAAAAGCATTTTCTAAGCTTTTTACAAAATGTGGTGCCATGAACCATCAGCTGTCCACCAGAGACATGCTCCTCTCCATAGTGTAGAGATGTTACTAGAAAGTGACCGTATGCCAGAAATTCTATTTCCCAGCCCCCTTGCATTTAGGTGAGGCCATCTGACTAGTTCTCATTAAAAAAAAAAAAAAAAAAAAAAACACACACACCAGCCTAAGTGGTCCTGGTCACTGGGGGATGATATCTTCAAATCCATTTGTGCCTTCACGGTGATCCTTTTCCTCCTATCTGCCCAGACTCTTCTTCTATGCCTGCTTTCACCATTGCTACATTTTGGTCCTTGTGGTTGGAAGAAATTTTTCCATAAGCTAAGAGTATTAGTGGGGCTTCTGCTCAGCCTCTACAAAAAAAAAAAATTACCATAGATTGGGAAGGTTAACCCAGGGGTTCCCAAACTCCAGGTGGTAGACCAGTACCTCCTGTCAGATCAGTGGCAGTATTAGATTAGAAACAAAGTGCACAATATATGTAATGCACTTGAATCATCCTGAAACCAACCCCCTGACCCCTGGACCATGGAAAAATTGTCTTCCATGAAATTGGTCCCTGGTGCCAAAAGGCTGGGGACTGCTGAAAACAACAGACATTTATTTATCACAGTTCTGGAGGTCAGGAAGTCCAGGATCAAGGATCAAGGATTTAGCTCTTTGCCTGAATCTTGCAGTATCCCCATATGGTGGAGAAAGGAAGCTCTAATGTGTCTTCCTTCTGCTAAAAGGGCTTCTCTGGTGGCTCAGGTGGTAAAGAATCTGCCTGCAATGCAGGAGACCCAGGTTCCATTCCTGGGTTGGGAAGATCCTCTGGAGAAGGAAATGGCAACTCACCGAAGTCTTCTTTCCTGGAGAATTCCATGGACAGAGGAGCCTGGCAGGCTACAGTCCATGGGGTCGCAAAGCATGAGACATGACTAACACTTTAACTTTTCAAGGGCACTAATCCTATCACAGGGGCTCCACCCTCATGACTGAATATCAACCAAATCACCTTCCAAAACCTCTAACAATACCTCCAACTACCATCGTGTTGCAGGTTAGGACTTCAACATGAATTTGGGAGGAGGGAGCACAAATAATCAGTCCATAACAGAAAATTTCTATACCTAAATCTGATGTTTATTCATTTGTTATTTACCTATTCAAAGCTTGAACAGAGGCTTAGAAAAGAGCCCAGTTATTTGAGGAAAACTAGAACCACTGTCCATGCAATATAATTCAAAATTAAATTGTAATAAAAATAATGATGGTGATGATAACATAAAATGAAAAGTTTTTTGTTTTTTAAAAAAGAGATTCTTTACAGCAATTTGTTAAAATAAATATGTTCTAAAGGCTAGGTTCTTTCAAAAGGAAAAACAATTTCTTCCAATTAAAACTGAACTAGCCAGAGCTTAAGAAATTCTTCTATAATTATGTTTAAGCCTGTTGCAATTTATTTCCCCCAAGATATACACTGGTAAGGCCTCTGGGGCATTGCTATAGCCTAGTGTTAAAGTTAACTGATTCACACAACAGTCCATCCAAGTTAGCCCCCTGCAGAGCCCTTACTCAGTGCAAAAAGCTACCTTGTCTTCCTAACCATCTAATTTAGAATGAACTTAGATGATTCCTTATCTGCACGGCAATCTTTTGGAGCCAGCAACATTACCCAGAAGCTGGTACCAGGAAAAAGAGAAAGTCTGGTCCTGTGACATGTAAAGGCATGAGACAAACCCTAGGAGTCCATAAGGCCTTAGAAATAAAGCATACTTTATCTAGTCATCCTACCATTTCTTTCACTGATAACTAATTAGCATTTAGTAAGTTAAATGAGAAGTAGCTGAAGCAAACATCTCATTTTTTTTTAATATTTAAGAACCAGTTTTCCGTGGTTTAAACTGATTTTCCCATTCCCCCCCCCCCAACTATTGTTGTTATTTGGGGTTTCCAAATATAATAACGCAACTGACCATTCTTAATTGCACCCTGATGGGTGTTAAGCACAGGAGTGTGTGCAAACAGCCTCGACTTTTCTAGTCTTTGACTGTTCCTTGCCTCTGGCCTCTGTCAGAGAGGCTTGCTAACTGCATCTCAGGGGAGCAATCACACAGCTTGACTCAGCCTGTGGCTCTGACTATTGGGACTTCCTGAAGTCACAACCACTTTGGCATCCAGAACTGGGGCATGGCATGTCTACTCTTCACAAAATCCAGAGATTGCAAGGGAAGTGTGAAACGTGAGAGCTGATTAGGGATGCACCTTAAATGGTATCAAGGGAGCCAGTTAGCAATGCAAAATATAAGATAATATAAACATAACATTCACTGCCAGTTGATCACTTATGTGAGCACCACAAAAAGTAAAATACAACGGAAAAAAATTGGAGATGAGCAACAAATACAAGATTTCCTCCAAGATAATTTTGCACGGAAGTTCAATTTCATGGGGAAAAGGGCATAATAAAATGATGTGGAATGATATGCCAGAAAAACATGATATGTCTATTTGTCTTTCTGGACCTTGCTTGGTATTAATCATTTCTAATGGATATATCCAAGTCTTCTGTATACACACACCCTTCCTTTCTTGCATGTTATTGACATGAGGATTTAAAGTTGGAAGATGCAATTATTTTGGCTGTATTTAACTTCCTTCTGTGACTACAACAGAATGATTCCATTTTCATTAGTAAGAAGCCAAAGTAATTTTAATTCAGGGATTTCTCTTTTAATTATTAGTTTTTAAGGAACGCAGCATCATGGTTAGCAGAGGGTCCCTTTCTTCCTCAGTATTCTGGTGTAGCTACTCTCCTGTCAGCCTAGGCTTTCAGAGAGAGGAGAAAAAAATCTTCATAAAAGCCTTGGCCTAATTAACAAGAATGAACTAGATTTTATGATGAACAATTTATAGGCAGTTAATAGAGCTCATACACGGTAGCCAGGAGCTAGATAATTTATCATAAAAGGAATCTCAGTTACACTCCTAATCCTCATTCTCTTGAAACTGCAACCAACTGCATTCACAATTGCCACTTTTATAAGCTTTGATTTCCTGACAAATGATGCTGCATTTTATAGAGTTATAATGAAACATAAATGCAGTAAATTCTTGTATCTCTGCCCATATGCTTCAAATTCTTTGCCAAACAATTTACTCTTCTACATTGTTATCTCCAGATAAAAATAATTTTTTCAAAGATCTCCCAAGGATTCTTCATACTAGCACAAATTAGAATAAAAAAATAGCAAACTGTTTATTAACCATTCTAAGTATTTGTTGAAAAGAAACTGATTTATGCCTAAAAGAACAATGCAGCTCTTGTAATGAATTTTGAAAGATACTTTTCAAAATTATATGAGGTAAAATAGCTAATATCCAAACGTAATTTTTAAAGGACAAAATTTAAAGTAGTTGAGACCCAGGAAATCATATTGTCTCTTCCCACTTGGTATCTTACTACTATTTTTGTTTTAAAGTTATAACAAAATACAGCACATTGGGTGGGCAGAACTGGGTAACTGTAGATATACTGTCATCAGATCAGTCACATTTGTTTATCCATTGATCTACATAGGGGTTCCTGAAGTCCTCAAATTAAATAACACTTCCTCCAGGAAGGCTTCCTTGATACTCCTTTCCCTTTTATATACCATCTACCATCCTATTCTTCCTCTTACCACGAAAACTAATGCTACTAGATTGTAACAAATACTACTGCCTGTGTAGTGTTCCATCCCCTCATTGACCATGAACTCCAGCACAGTAAGGACCACCGCTTTCTCACTCTGTAGTCTAACACAATGCCTGGGACATACTGTATTTTTGACTGAATGATGTTCTTGGTTTCCAGAGCCTGTTACTGTAAATGAGGATAAATCATTCTGGTTGTATGATCCAGGAATAAATTTGGTCACCAAAATGTACAATGAATAAGTCTGTATTTTAAAAAGTTGAAGAGTCAAAAGTCATGATATTTTCTACTCCTTTCTTATGATCAGCCTTATAAGTCCTTTTTAAACATTATGCTCTGTTTAGATGTTCTGCCTTTTAAAAGGGACATGTTACAATTTTTTAAAAGGGTGATATCAAAAATAATAAAAATAAGAAATGACTAGAATAGAAATCCAAGGGAGAAGGTCAGAGAAATACAATTGTCTGACCTGAAACAGATGTGCTAAATAAATGTTACATTAATCAAGGTCTCTGGGGACACAGGGCAAGTGCTGCCTGTTTCTTGAAGGTACAGAGTCAGGGGCCATTGCAAGGTTGTTTAGGGTCCCAGAAGTAACAGCTTTCTAACCTAACAGGCTATGAGATGCGAGATTATGTGTCTATGGGTCCACTCAACAGACCATTTTTCAAATGATTAGGGATTTAGTTCTGTCTGCCAGACAACCAATTTTTGTACAGTTAATCAAATTACAGGCACATGGTCAAGTTTAGTTTATCATCAACTGTTCCAAAATATGCTGAAGCTGAAGCTCCAGTAACTTTGGCCACCTGATGCAAAGAGCCGACTCCCTGGAAAAGACCCTGATGCTGGGAAACATCGAGGGCAGGAGGAAAAGGGGGCGATGAAAGAGGAAGAGATGGTTGAATGGTATCATCAACTCAATGGGCATGAGTTTGAACAAACTCTGGGAGACAGTGAATGATTGGGAAGCCTGGCATGCTACAGCTCATGGGATCACAAAGTCAGATGCAACTGAGCAACTGAACAACAACAAAAAAAACCAACCTCTCTTTCAACCAGGGTTTCTCATCTCCTGTTAAGAATTTTTGAAAATAGATTCTATTATTTTTTAGAGCAAGATATTTTTCTAGTTAAAAAACAAGAAGTGATCCTCTTCCCTCTCAGCTTCACTCTGTCATCTACAGAGAAGTTGAGGCTCAAACAGCTGTTGCAGAAAGCAAGTCCATGGCTGCCAAATCACCCACAGAAAGATAGCATCCTCAGCACACTCAGAATGGCTAGTAGGAGCATGCAGCTGAAAATCTGTTTGTTCCCTGACACCTTTTCTAATTTAGTCCCTGTCATCGATGGGCAGAGACCCCAGTGCAGACCATGGCCCTGGCAATGTCTACTGAGGTTACTAGCCCAGCAGGGCCAGGCCAGCCCTTGATACCTGGGAGAGATGGAACCCACAATTCATCTGCCCTGAGTCAAAGTAAAGCCTAAAATGCTATCTTTTATGATTCCTAATGTCAACTAAAAATAACAGAAGTGCTTAGTTCAGACCTAAGATTCACCTTGGAGACTTTTCCTCATCTTATATATCCTCCAAAGTGTCTTTTTTCCAAATGGAATTGGTCACTGACATGTGGATGTGCTCCTAATAGCAAAATAAAAATATTCCCTGCCTGAAGCATTCTAATAAAGCTGTCTTTTTCCATTTCATTGTCTCAGAACATTTAATCAATTGACATGACATCTGGGGCAGGTCAAAAGGAGCCACCTCTATTAATTCACAATTGCAAGAGTCGACATATTGATGGCCTTCTCATTACTTTAACTTATTTTTATCAGTTTTAGTTTTTTGAATGTTGTTAAACTGAGAAGTCTCTTGGGGGTCAAGGATAAAAACCTATACTCTTTTAAACCTGTGTTCCCATTAAAAAAAAAAAAATCCAAGCCCAAGGAAAATTTTGATGTGGACACACTTGTTGGCACAAAAGCTGGCCTCCCATTTAGGAAGATTTCCAATTTTAAGAGCTTAATAAGATCTTCCGCCTACCAAATTCTCATCGAAGTTTTACATAAAATGAAAATGTGAAAGTGTATTTAATTCTTCTAAGACAGATTCAGGTACACAGCAGAAGCCCCAAATTTATAGCCACCTTCTTCCTCCAGCTCAGGAAAAGACCTATTATAAGTTATTTCCAAATGCATGAGAACATCAATCAATAATTTTCTTCCACCTGCAGTATTGTCTCTTCTCTAGTTATAAAATAAAAGCCTTGTCTCCTTGTTAAAGAAAGTGTGTGTGTGTGTGTGTGTGTGTGTGTGTGTGTGTGTGTGTTTGCAGGAGAAGTGGGAGAGGAAGAAACGGAATGAAAAAAATAGAAATACCTTCTAGGATGCTGAATGGCACAAAGTCAGCAGTTGTCTCACTCTCCTACAAATAAAAGCAAATTTGCCCTTTTGTCCTCCTCTCTCCCTCTTCCACGTCCCCCCAACCCCATCCCCTCGCCAGCCTGACTCTTGGGCAGGAGCCAACTTCCCTGCCTTTATCTTCCTGAATTTACAAGAGGATTCTGATGACCCTATCTCAATTCTGGCAGCAGAGAGCTAAGTACTTTACTGACAAGACAAGGCTGGTCCCAGGCAGACAATGGGAAGTAGATAACTGTTAAAAATGCTTAATTCCAAACATGGGAATGAATTAGCTAAATGGCTTTGGTAATGATTTTCCTCAGTAACAAATACCAGGAGGAAAAGCATTCCTTAGCACAGTGGTGTATACATGACAACTGGTTGGTTTCATTTACTTAATATGCTTTGCATAAATTGTGACAAATAGTCTACATTTTTCTGATATTGTCTCCATCTTCTTATGAATTTCAGGTCTTAAACAATGGCTGTGTTTTCAATATTTGAGAACATACCAGACAGGCACCCTCCACCCTATTACCAAAAATATTACAAAAACTAGCTAACTTGGGGAATCTGCATCCCATATTTGTTCCCCCACCAAGCTTATAAAATGTCTGTGCATATATGCAAGTTTTCTTGCAGAACATAAGTATACTCAAAAAGCCACAGTGACACCCTTATTTGCGCAGCCAGGAAGTTTGTTAGAATAAGGGCTACCTTTCATGCCCAGTTCAGAGCACCTTTGAATGGCATATCCTCTCTACAGAATGTGGGCCACTCATTTAGACATCCTAGTATTTTGACATAAGCCCTGTCAGAGAGAAGATTCCATGCTACCAGATACACTTCTTTTGAAAATGTCATCCAGGGTAGAAATTGATTTTCTGCCTTGAATACAGCTGCTGCTCTGAGAAACCACCTATCCTATTAAAAGTGTCCTTGTTCCACCTCCACCAAGACACAGGGCACATGATGAAACTGACATATTTGTAAGAATATAAAATTCTCACTGATCACTCACTCATTCATTCATTCATTCAACAACTGTTTACAAATCACTGCTGTAGATGCAGTGTGGCAGTGGACAATATGGTGAAGGCCCCAGCTCCTGTGGAACTACTTTCTATGATTTCAAACAGTATATTGTTACGAAAAAATAATATGAAACAGAGTAATTTGCTAGAGAAAGATGATTTTCGATTGAATGGCCAAAGAAAACCTCTCCCAAGGCTGTGATATTTGAGCAAATCATACACAATTACACATATTAAATACCCTGGTAGAAAGGACGCAGGATTTAGAGACAGAAGACTCAAGTTCTAATTTCTTAAAAGTCCTCAGGCAAGTTCCTGAAAGCTTTCTACCTTTTAGCATAGAATTGGTATCCCACAGGCTACATTTCTCATTCTTCCTGAAAGGGTTGAGCCTGGTTGAACCTGGTGAGCTTTTTCCATTAGGATAGTTATGATTGAACCCCACTACATCCTCCTTTTTAAATACGAACACTCAAAATCAATGGTTCTCAACACCGAATGAACAATAACTTAGAATCCTAACTCTGCTGGCATTGTTTTAAATGCAGAAGTAAATAATGTAAGACAAATTACTAGAATGGATTCAGAGGCACAGTCCACAAGCAGCTAAAGCAAAGGGGGCAGGGTGGGGTCTTCCAAGATGGATGAGTCTAATGTCTCCGGATGCTCCACTGTCTTGAGGACACCACCTGATAAAAGTAAAAAAAAAAAAAAAAAGAAGAAGAAGCAATTCAACATTTCATAGTAGATTTATCCCAGGTGATTTAGAGTTAGCTACCTGTATCGGGTAACAAATTGTACCGATACAGCTACTGTACAGCTACCTGTATCGGGTACAAATTGTGGTAACATAATCAAGCAACACTGGAATTGGAGGTGATGTATATGTTTGTGGTGTTACCACATTTGTTACCACATTTTTTTCAAGTTATGCAACAGAAATCACACTCTCTTGAGGTTAAATACTGCCTTACTCTCTTCAAAAGATTTTAAATTTCACACCTCCACCCACACATTAAATTAGTTGTCC
Organism: Neotragus moschatus; assembly: GCA_006410615.1. Taxonomy (NCBI): domain Eukaryota; kingdom Metazoa; phylum Chordata; class Mammalia; order Artiodactyla; family Bovidae; genus Neotragus; species Neotragus moschatus. The sequence continues at coordinate 393,591 of SJYA01001859.1, read as the reverse complement.
AAACCAGATGGAGGTTAGCGTTATAGGTTAGAGTGACTGTCTGGCGAGAAGTCCTTCCTTGCCTTGCCCATAACTATCACTTTTACCTTCAGGCTTATGAGTGCTTTGCTTGATTTCTGACATTAAAGTGCATTTAAATGGTCTGAGCCTTATACAATTTTCCATACGATAGCCATGTGAGGTGGCTCAAAAACAGTTCTAGGAAGAACCAAGAGAGAATTCAGAGATGAATGGGAAGCATTTCAATAAATAAATACATTCAAAAGTCAGCATCTTTTCTCATGGTGCTTTCTAGCACCCCCACCAAGTATGTATTTCTTCTTTCTATTCATGTTTTACCCAATTTTCAGGGCTGAACTCTACCCTCATCTCCTTTCTCCCTCTACTGCTGCTGCTGCTAAGTCACTAGTCATATCCGACTCTGTGCGACCCCATAGACAGCAGCCCACCAGGCTCCCTCGTCCCTGGGACTCTCCAGGTAAGAACACTGGAGTGGGTTGTCAATTCCTTCTCCAATGCATGAAAGTGAAAAGTGAAAGGGAAGTCAGTCGTGTCCGACTGTTAGCGACCCCATGGACTACCAGCCTTAATTTTTGATATATATGTACTTCTCATCCTTCTCACTGTTTCTGTATTTGATTGATTTAACTAAAGTGTAAGTCCCTACAAGATTAAAAAAACATTATCTTACACTGTTGCATTTTAATTGATTCCAAGTAATCAGACTAGAATCAGCCAACACAGAGAACCACTTTTGAAGAAGCCTTCTTGCCTAGGGGCTATAGAATTAGAGCCTGACCTGAATCACGTGTTCAAAAAGAAGTGGTAGAATAGACCCACCAAACATGTTCCTGGCTAGAAACTAGTAGTTTTAAAGACAAGAGGAAAGACTTCAGAATCTGAAGGCAGACCTAGATTTGGAGGTGAAGTCAATCACTCCTCTGGAAAATGGGCTCACTGGATTCCAAAAGGAATAAATGTAATATGTGTAAAGCAGCCTTACAGTGACCTGGTGACTAGTATACAGTAAGTGCTTGGTAAATAACAGCTGTTATTAGGATGGCCCAGGATTATTTGAGAAAAAAAAAAAAAGGCTTTTAATATATTTTTGCCTGCAAATCCAGGATGAGATGAGATATAAAACATAATAAGCAAAATTAAAATTTGGGAGAAAGATTAACTGGGTCACACCAAGTACTTGGCTCCAAGTGAAATTGGATCAGTGTAGAAAGAGGACTACTCTTTGACTTCTCTCTTATTATCCCCAAAATGTATCTTTTTGCCCTTCCTTTTTTTCTCTTTCCTTTAACATAAAGTGTTAAAGTTTCCATGTTCCAGAAATTACAACAATATAGTACAAAGGAAAGAGTCCAGTATTTGAAAGCGTATATTTGAGTTCTGGTCTCACTGGAAGGAAGTGAATTTTAAAATTCTGTACCTTGTTTTAAAGGGCTTCCCTGGTGACTTGTTTTAATCCAATGTGACATGGACATACCTACTCCCCAATGCTCTTGAAAACATCAAGATAGTTTCTAAACTTTATCAATACCTTGGAGTTAATCAGCCAAACAATTCAGTAATCAAATAAAAAAAATTCATTAGATAGAGAATTAGTACTTACTGTTTACCATGAGCAAAGAATCATGAAAGACATAAAAGAAATGGGAGCCAGAGAATCTAAGAAGAACCAGTCACCAATGAGAACACAATTGAGTTAAACAGTGCACGAAGCTGAACACAGTGCCAACTGTGAACAGAGAATATTCTGTATAGAACACTGATGCACACAGCTTGATCATTAACCCCCCTTCCAGGGCTTATCACTCAAAGGCCACCTCAACAGAACTCTAATCTACTTCTGAAAGCCTCATTTCTCAAGTCTTGCTTGGGAATTGCTTCAGCCAAGCTGTAACACAAGCTGTCCCCAAACACGTGCTAAACTTTCCCTCTGTCTGCTCATGCTCTTTCTTAGTACATCTAATTACTCAGCTATCCAGAATCTTCCCCCCCTTTACATGTCTCCCACTCACGACCATACATCCTACTGGTCACTTTTTCCATGAAGCTTTCCTAAGTCTTCAAACTAACTACATATTCATTTTCCACTTTTGAACCAACACCCCTGCCCCCCACCATTCCATTTTGTTAGTGACTCTTTGTGGCAGGCTGCACAGTCTACTTACACATTATCTTTTTCTTCTCGGATTATGAGAGGAAATCTAACCTCCTTCACCTTGTATCACCCCCACCAACTTGTTCATGCTGCTGCTGTTGCTAAGCATCAGTTGTATCCGACTCTGTGCGACCCCATAGATGGCAGCCCACCAGGCTCTTCTGTCCCTGGGATACTCCAGGCAAGAATACTGCAGTGGGTTGCCATTTCCTTCTCCAACTTGTTCATAGTAGGTATTAACTAACATTTTAAAAATGAAATTTACTAATGGGAATGAATTGGGATGCTTATAAATCATGAAATCTTAATCTTGATATAAACAAAACAACTTTATGCTACCTTGTTCATTTGCCCCTTAAA
>SJYA01001859.1:352322-390743 GCA_006410615.1 Neotragus moschatus | reverse complement strand
AAAAAAAAAAAAAGGCTTTTAATATATTTTTGCCTGCAAATCCAGGATGAGATGAGATATAAAACATAATAAGCAAAATTAAAATTTGGGAGAAAGATTAACTGGGTCACACCAAGTACTTGGCTCCAAGTGAAATTGGATCAGTGTAGAAAGAGGACTACTCTTTGACTTCTCTCTTATTATCCCCAAAATGTATCTTTTTGCCCTTCCTTTTTTTCTCTTTCCTTTAACATAAAGTGTTAAAGTTTCCATGTTCCAGAAATTACAACAATATAGTACAAAGGAAAGAGTCCAGTATTTGAAAGCGTATATTTGAGTTCTGGTCTCACTGGAAGGAAGTGAATTTTAAAATTCTGTACCTTGTTTTAAAGGGCTTCCCTGGTGACTTGTTTTAATCCAATGTGACATGGACATACCTACTCCCCAATACTCTTGAAAACATCAAGNAGGAAAGAGTCCAGTATTTGAAAGCGTATATTTGAGTTCTGGTCTCACTGGAAGGAAGTGAATTTTAAAATTCTGTACCTTGTTTTAAAGGGCTTCCCTGGTGACTTGTTTTAATCCAATGTGACATGGACATACCTACTCCCCAATGCTCTTGAAAACATCAAGATAGTTTCTAAACTTTATCAATACCTTGGAGTTAATCAGCCAAACAATTCAGTAATCAAATAAAAAAAATTCATTAGATAGAGAATTAGTACTTACTGTTTACCATGAGCAAAGAATCATGAAAGACATAAAAGAAATGGGAGCCAGAGAATCTAAGAAGAACCAGTCACCAATGAGAACACAATTGAGTTAAACAGTGCACGAAGCTGAACACAGTGCCAACTGTGAACAGAGAATATTCTGTATAGAACACTGATGCACACAGCTTGATCATTAACCCCCCTTCCAGGGCTTATCACTCAAAGGCCACCTCAACAGAACTCTAATCTACTTCTGAAAGCCTCATTTCTCAAGTCTTGCTTGGGAATTGCTTCAGCCAAGCTGTAACACAAGCTGTCCCCAAACACGTGCTAAACTTTCCCTCTGTCTGCTCATGCTCTTTCTTAGTACATCTAATTACTCAGCTATCCAGAATCTTCCCCCCCTTTACATGTCTCCCACTCACGACCATACATCCTACTGGTCACTTTTTCCATGAAGCTTTCCTAAGTCTTCAAACTAACTACATATTCATTTTCCACTTTTGAACCAACCCCCCTGCCCCCCGCCATTCCATTTTGTTAGTGACTCTTTGTGGCAGGCTGCACAGTCTACTTACACATTATCTTTTTCTTCTCGGATTATGAGAGGAAATCTAACCTCCTTCACCTTGTATCACCCCCACCAACTTGTTCATGCTGCTGCTGTTGCTAAGCATCAGTTGTATCCGACTCTGTGCGACCCCATAGATGGCAGCCCACCAGGCTCTTCTGTCCCTGGGATACTCCAGGCAAGAATACTGCAGTGGGTTGCCATTTCCTTCTCCAACTTGTTCATAGTAGGTATTAACTAACATTTTAAAAATGAAATTTACTAATGGGAATGAATTGGGATGCTTATAAATTATGAAATCTTAATCTTGATATAAACAAAACAACTTTATGCTACCTTGTTCATTTGCCCCTTAAATAGGTATTGGCACCTATGATATATAAGCCAAGGGGATGTATGCAAGGAAAGAGCTGGTTGCGGAAGCAGATGAAAGGGCTTTGATAGAAGTACAGGATGGGTCACCTGGGGGTGGGGAAGAGATACAAACTCATTCCTGAAAGCTCTCCTATGGACTTTCAACAACTAAAGAAAGGAGTTCTGTCAATAGATGATCCAGAACCAGAAGGCTGACTTTAGCATCAACCCTCTCTCTCCAAAGAGGGAAGGAACAGAATGATTCAAGTTCAGCTGGACAAGAGACACAGAGCCAAGGCAGAAAGACCTCTTCCCTCTCTGCATATTGAACTTGTAGTCCTTATCAGAAGAAAATATTGGGAAGACTGACAAATATTTCTATCTCTCTAGTCAGTCCTAAAGAAAATCAACCCTGAATATTCATTGGAAGGACTGATGCTGATGCTGAAGCTCTAATACTTTGGCCTCCTCACACAAAGAGCTGACTCATTAGAAAAGGCCCTGATACTGGGAAAGATTGAAGTCAGGAGAAGGGGACAACAGAGGATGAGATGGTTGGATGGCATCACTGACTCAGTAGACATGAGTTTCAGCAAACTCCAGGAGATGGTGATGGACAGGGGAGCCTGGTGTGCTGCAGTCCACGGGGTCACAAAGAGTCGGACATGACTTAGTGACTGAACAACAACCACCAATAAAAATTCATGTCACATACAAGCCATTACTACCACTACTACATGTCTTTTCTCACTTTTTAAAAAACTGATTCAGAATAACGGAATCTTAGAAATAATACTGTTGAAACAAGGCAAACATCTTACTTGTGTCATCAATAAACTTGAGGCTGAAGCCTAATGTTTTTTGTGTATTCCTTCTCAATTTTTCCTTTTGGATTATAGATTATGAAAGAGGGATTTTATGCAGCAGTTGGTGACAAAATATATTTCTTATTAACGTGTAATATTTGCTACATTAATAATTTTAAGGCTTTAATTATTGATGAAAACTTAATTGTGCCCCATGTCCCTTTTTCTTGCAGCTCAATAAAAACTATATATTTCTTTAATTAGGCTTCATTTGAAGACTAGAAGACAATGCAGGAGTGATTTCTTGCTAATTCACCTATCTGCAGCCAGGAAAGAGATGGAATTAGCGTCTTCAGTGCAGTTTAGTGAGAAAAAAATATCTAAGTGTTCTGAAAGTGTGACTTTCCCTCTTTGCATAGTTAACCTCACCCAGAGGCCAGGGATATAGAGCCAACTAAAAGCAAACACTGCAACAAAGAATGATATTCCCTCCTTCCTGGCTCTGGAGAGAGAGTTCATCGATTTTAGTAGCGATGGAAAGGAACAATTGGGGTCACCTACATAGTTTTCATACTGCGTTCCTTCCTTATGGTCTCTGCTTTACTCAAAATATAATCTTCGTCTTCCCTGCCTGATTCAACATTTTGTTGTGGTATTCTACTTACAATCACCAGGAATGTTATAACCACTTTATTCTGTGTCCAAATGTTTCACAACAACTACCAGAAAGCCTGGATGGAGGGAAAGTCACATTTGCTAAGCATCTGGTCCGGGTTATATGAGGTGGTTTCAATCAATTATTGCTTTAATCTCCAGGGGTCACAATCACAAATGCCAACAAGTTCAACAATGAAGAAAGTAGATAGGGCTTGAGAAACAAGGCGCCCCCAGGCTCCATTTTCCTTTTCCACTTTTGATAGAGAAGTGATTTCAGGAAAAAAAAAATGTTTAAGAATAATGTTTGCAAAATTCTGTGAGAATAACAACAGACCCATGAATTATGCATCTCAGTGTCGGGTGTGACATCAGGATAAATAGGGCTGGTCAATTTCTCACATCCCATTCCAGTGAGATTTTCAACTCTAGACCACCATCGCCTGGTTGAGAATTCTTCTCAATTTTTAAATGAAGCTTAAAAGCTTCATTCTTAACTGTATCTGTTTTCTACTGTTACATGAAAGATTACCACAAACTCAGTGCATGCATGCATACTAAGTCACTTTATTTGTGTCTGACTCTTTGCAACCCCATGGACTATAACACACCAGGCTCCTCTGTCCATGGTATCCTCCAGGCAAGAATACTGGAGTGGGTTGCCATGCCCTCCTCCAGAGGATCTTCCCCACCCAGGGATCGAACCCACGTCTCTTACGTCTCCTGCATTGGCAGGCGGGTTTTTTACCACTAGGGCCAGTCTAAACCAATACAAATTCATTACCTCACTGTTCTCCTGCTCAGGAGGTTAACCTGGAGTTAGCTGGGTCCTGTGCTCAGGTGTCACCTGGCTAAACTCGAGATGTTGGCAGGAGCTATAATCACATCTGTGATTCTAGAATCCTCTTCTAAATTCACTGACTGATGGCACAATTTCTTTCTTATAGCTGCATGGCCAATAACTGTATTTTCTTGCCAGCTGTTTGTTAGGGACTACGCTCAGCTTCTAGAGGTTACCCTTACATCCTGGCCCAGTAGCCTTCTCCATAGACCCTCTCACCGCATAGGAAGCTTAGTTCTTCAAGCCTAGCAGGAGAATCCAATGCTTCATACCTTTCTGTCCTCTTTTAAAAGCTCACCTGAGTAGTTCACCCAGGAATATCTCCCTCTTGATGAGGTCAAAGTGAAATGATTAGTGACCTTAACTACATCTGCAAAATCTGTAACATGTTCATTAAAGTAACATACATCGTATTCCCAAGACTCATTCCTACTCACGTTGGAGGGGGTTATATATAAGAGGGAGGGGTCTTGGTGGCCACCTTGGAATTCTGCCCCCCCTCGACCTGTTTCTCAAGCTTCCCACAGAAATACAGCACTCTTCAAAAAATGACCAGCTGTATAGCCATGAATACTTCAACTTCCTTTCATTTATGGCTCTGACCTCTTGACATTATCTTACCATTATTTGATTGGTCCAATGCCCATCGACATTCAGTGTCTGTCATTGTTTTAAAAATTTCAGTGTTGGAGCCTTCTACTGCCATTTGACAAGTATAATAAATAGTTGTCACAAATGAAATTTGCACAAAAGCTGACTTTGATGTCAATAACGGGTATAGTTTTTGTAACTGCAATGTAGGTTGATTCTTGAAATCCTAAATTTATCATTAGTACGCTCTATTCACAGAGACTTACTCTCTTGATATACATAAAAAATTCAAACTTCAAAGCATTTTAGAAAATGACAGGCATCTGAAAGTCCCATTTTCATTCTAATGAAAATATCTTTTACCAAGAAGTTAAGATTTCTCACAAAATGTAAAGAGACTTAAAAATAAGGGTACTAAAAAGTGTTATTATTTGCAAGACAACTCCTAACCACGTTGATTTAGAAAAATCTTCAAGGATTTACTTAGGCGATTGTAAGGTAAACTCAGTTCTTACAATGAACGGAAAATGCTTTGAGAAGTTTTCTGGGGTTTCCTTTCAGCTTGTTTGCTTCTTTGCCTATGAGAATATTACTACTGGTTTTAAAGGCAAACTATAAGAAATATTCATGTTCCAAAAAGAAATCCATCTATAGGAATTCAGATTTAATTTTAAAAACAGGTAAACAATCCTATAAACAAAATCAATGGTCTCCCCAGGTACTTTTTGAAAATAAATAAAAACAAACCTGCTCTGGTTGTCTCCTTTGTTGTTTGAACACTAAAGAGCAAGGCACTGGAATTTTTAAGAGCAGCTGTATTATTTCAGACTTTACAAATCATATACAATAGCTCATGATTTAGAAAAGAACTGTTGAGCTATCTAGCTAGTCTTTTTTAAGAGTAGCAGTTGAAACAAACAATCAGCTCACTTCATGCATGGAAGAGAATTCTTCAAACTCTTTCCCTTAAACAAATCTTCAATCAGATAAATGACAACTTTGTTTAAAAGATAATTATTTGGTACTTCTCCAATTCTTATTGATGAATTTCTCATTCTCAATTTTAAAATTTGTTGTGTCAACTAAATGTCTAAAGATGAACTAATATACTTTTTATAGTACATATATTAACTAGATCAATTCAACCAAATGCCAGTATTTCACTCCATCAACACAGCATGTTGGTAACTGTTTACAGAAAAATGTTTCTGTATATATTGTTTCCAGCTTGAGAAGATTAATAAGGTTGCACAAATGTAAGCCTAACTTAGAAGTATCATGTGATAAGTAACATTTCCAGGCACTTTTTGATTGTACCAAGGGTGATTTTTGAAAGATGTGTGATAAGTTTCTTGTGGTCATTTGGTAAAAATAATAATTTCAAAAGACTCGAGAAAGAGGTGGGATTATTAATAGCAAAAACTTCATTTTGAAAGCACACTCTTACTGATTTTTATTATATTTAAAAATAAAAGCAAAGCCAACGTTAGCGCCTCGTCTACTTTTCATTCCTTCTGAATAAATAGAGAAATTTCAACATGGTATAATTTGAAAAGCACTGAGCACCTTCAACTGGCCTTGCCTTAATCCTGGTGACTAAGACTTCAAATCGTAACTTTAAAGGCACTGGCAACCACCATTTAAAGGCAGAAGTTATCTAGTAGGGGGAATAAGTAAAGTCACTACCACTTAAGATTCGTTCTGAAAGATAAATTGTGGCCTTCTAATGAGCCCCTAGCAAAACAGGAGTTGGATTTAAAGAGGACAGGAAAAGGAAAAAGTCATCTGCTAAAACACCCGAGCCATAGTAACTATCCAGCGAATGACTGCTGAGCTGAATCAACCCGAACAGAGAGCACAAGTGATTGCCTCTGGGACTCTGTCAAAGGGTAATGCTTTGGCAAGGAACAGGTGGAGGGTCAGGAGAAGGAACAGAAACAGAAGCTGCAGAATGAGGTAAGGAGAGCATCATATCCATGTCTGGACATTTTCTGTAAAGTTCAGTTCAGTTCAGTCACTCAGTCGTGTCCGACTCTTTGCGACCCCATGAATCGCAGCACACCAGGCCTCCCTGTCCATCACCAGCTCCCGGAGTTCACTCAGACTCATCTCCATCAAGTCAGTGATGTCATCCAGCCATCTCATCCTCTGTTGTCCCCCTCTCCTCCTGCCCCCAATCCCTCCCAGCATCAGAGTCTTTTCCAATGAGTCAACGCTTCACATGAGGTGGCCAAAGTACTGGAGTCTCAGCTTTAGCATCATTCCCTCCAAAGCAATCCCAGGGTCAGTCTCCTTCAGAATGGACTGGTTCGATCTCCTTGCAGTCCAAGGGACTTTCAAGTCTTCTCCAGCACCACAGTTCAAAAGCATCAATTCTTCAGCGCTCAGCCTTCTTCACAGTCCAACTCTCACATCCATACATGACCACAGGAAAAACCACAGCCTTGACTAGATGGACCTTGGTCGTCTAGTCAAGTAGATGACTTGATGTAAAGTAGGAATGAGGAAATAGGAGATGTTGTATAAATACTACCCAGAGATATGACTCTCATTCCGTAAGTACAAAATTCAAACTTTTTATGGAGATGATAATTCATCTTAGAAACCCATGAAGGTTGAACTGACATCTAGAATTCTTTACAGAAAATTTTCATACATCTAGGTGGCCTGTAAGTGTAATTTTCTTATCATTTAAAAAAAATTTAAAAACTTACCTTATGTATTGTGAATCCATGGGATAACTCAGCTATGATGAAGAAAAAAAACAGAGCTATGGGTTAGCAACTTGAACAATCACCACCAAGTATAAGATTAAGCCAATTATGTAGTTTTCAGATTAGTCAGAGCTTGAATTAGGTTGTAATCACAGAATATATTTTTCAGTTTCACTATTGGGTCATTTTATCCAAGATAACATAGATTCCAAAGTTCAAATTTATACTTAGAATCATCAACATTTATTTTTTTTCAACAGGGTATCAATAATTTCTGTCAGTGAATTGGCAAAGTCAGGGGCTTTCTTATTTTTTTGCCTCTCAATAATTTTGCAAAATTATTCTGCTTTTACTTCATGCTGGAGAAAAGAAATTTGTTTGCATAATGCAACAAGATTTAGGGATTGGTAACATGGGAAATAGATGGGGAAACAGTGGAAACAGTATCAGACTTTATTTTGGGGGGCTCCAAAATCACTGCAGATGGTGACTGCAGCCATGAAATTAACAGACGCTTACTCCTTGGAAGGAAAGTTATGACCAACCTAGATAGCACGTTCAAAAGCAGAGACATTACTTTGCCAACAAAGGTCTGTCTAGTCAAGGCTATGATTTTTCCAGTAGTCAAGTATGTATGTGAGAGTTGGACTGTGAAGAAAGCTGAGCGCCAAAGAATTGATGCTTTTGAACTGCGGTGTTGGAGAAGACTCTTGAGAGTCCCTTGGACTGCAAGGAGATCCAACCAGTCTATCCTAAAGGAAATCAGTCCTAGGTGTTCACCAGAAGGACTGATGCTGAAGCTGAAACTCCAATACTTTGGCCATCTCATGTGAAGAGTTGACTCATTGGAAAAGACTCTGATGCTGGGAGGGATTGGGGGCAGGAGGAGAAGGGGACGACAGAGGATGAGATGGCTAGATGGCATCACAAACTCGATGGAGATGAGTCTGAGTGAACTCCGGGAGCTGGTGATGGACAGAGAGGCCTGGCATGCTGCGATTCATGGGGTCACAAAGAGTCAGACATGACTGAGCGACTGAACTGAACTGAACTAAACATGGGAAACTGAGATATTGTTTCAATACTTCCACCTGGAGTTTCAAAGGGTAGGATCATGCAACTATATTTAATCAGAAGAACTTATCACAGAAGCTTAGGATACAAATGTCAAGATATTTGTATCCAAGGTCTCCAGAATCCAAAGGGAAGACCCCAAAAAAATCCTTCCCAGAGAAGTCAAGAATTTCTGGATATTTCAAAATGCTTACTCCTTAGCTGAATAACTGATCATATCTCCTTGATTCAAGATACCCATTTTTGACAACTATGGTTTCCAAAATCAGGAAGCAACTTGTAATTAAGGTACACATTTAGTTTATCATCCATTACTTGCTCAGTTGTGTCTGATTCTTTGCGACCCTATGGACTATAGCCCACCAGACTCGTCTGTACATGGGATTTTCCAGGCAAGAATACAGGAGTGGGTTGCCATTTCTTCCTCCAGAGGATCTTTCTGACCCAGGAGTGGAACCCTTGTCTCCTGCAAGTCTCCTNTATCATCCATTACTTGCTCAGTTGTGTCTGATTCTTTGCGACCCTATGGACTATAGCCCACCAGACTCGTCTGTACATGGGATTTTCCAGGCAAGAATACAGGAGTGGGTTGCCATTTCTTCCTCCAGAGGATCTTTCTGACCCAGGAGTGGAACCCTTGTCTCCTGCAAGTCTCCTACATTGCAGGCAAATTCTTTACCAATTGAGCCATTAGGGAAGCTCCTTTTAATATGGTGATTTTTTTTTGAAACCTTTTTTAATCAGCGTAATCTTAAATTATTAGTGATTATTTAGACTCAAGAAAATAGGCATTCTAACCAATAGACACGAGACCAAGAATAAGAAAAGCAAACCTTATGAGAGGATCAATATTTGCCCTGATACGTAAAACCTTAGAAAATGAAGAAAAATAGAAAAGGGAAAGTTCTGTACTGTGGTAGAGATCTTTGTTATTAGACACTAGAACTATGTTTCAAAGCATGTGGAATGTGCCTCCAGACTAAATTTAGTATCCTTGTGGGGGAGAGAATTTACTTGTTATTTATAAGAGCATTGAATGTGTGTGTGTATGAATGTGTGTGTGTGTGTGTGGTTTCAAAGTAATTCAAAGCACACTGCTGCTGCTGCTAAGTCACATCAGTCATGTCTGACTCTGTGAGACCCCCATAGACGGTGGCCCACCAGGCTCCCGTCCCTGGGATTCTCCAGGAAAGAGTACCGGAGTGGGTTGCCATTTCCTTCTCCAGTGCATGAAAGTGAAAAGTGAAAGCGAAGTCATTCAGTCGTGTCCGACTCTCTGTGATCCCATGGACTGTAGCCTACCAGGCTCCTCCGTCCTTGGGATTTCCCAGGCAAGAGTACTGGAGTGGGTTGCCATTGCCCTCTCCGCAAAGCACACTAGAGACCTTAATATCATATCTACAATATGACAATTACTGTTTTCATGAATGATAAAATGGTTACATGTGGTTAAGAGTGATGATAGCAGAAGAATTTTTTTTCATTGATAGCTGTAGTTTGACCTGTTTTGACATATTAAGGGGAGACTTAAAATCTGAAATTGAAATTTTTTTCTTAATTCCATAAGGCAATTCAGTAATTCTAACTGAGGCTGTAATTGAGCATTTTGGCAATGCAAAGAGACTGAGAGATTATCTAGACCATCGGGATCATTTTTCAGGCAAGAAAAATGAGGTCCAAAGAAGAGAGTCGTTTGCTTCATCCGGTGTTGCCTAATCACTTAGTGACAAAACCACAGGTCGAACCTAGTACTTCTTTTTTCCAATATAAAGTTTTTGTCCATGGAGAAGAGACTAGTTTCGTCCACACATATGACAGAAATATTGTGGTTCTGGATACCTTTGCCAGCAGCTACAAATTGAGCCCAGGTCTCAGAGGAGTTTTGAGAAAGCACAGCTCAATACTACCACAATATTTCAAGTGGTTCTCTGCATGCCTCTAGTCACTGAGCAGAGATTAATGTCTGTCTACGCGATTTTTGTAGAGAACCTGGGAACGCTTTCCTTCAAACGCAGCATTTTAAGTGGTCGAGGAAGTCTTTAATAAGTCAGAATCGTGTATCATGGTGAGAACTGGAGGAGCCTTCTGCCAGACGTTGCGTTTCATTCCCCCGGTTTACAGAAGAGGACGATAGCGTCTGGGAAAGGAACCGGGCTCATGGGTGTAGGGTCAGGACATGAACACAATTTTTCTAACTCCTTGGTCACTGCTTTTTCATGACACCACACAGCTTCACCGTGAATTATGCCCAGGAAATGGAAAGGCGCAAAGGTGAAAGAACCAAAGACAGCTTTCTAGGAGAGACGTCTCAAACGACGCGGTGAAATGGGTGCTCCTTGTCCTCAGGCCTCGCGACTGCTCTCGCCCCGTCCCTCTCGGTGGTCAGAGTCCTCCCTCACGGGCTCGCCCCCTCTCTCACTATCAAAATACACTTTTTAGGACAGGGTTCACAAGCTGTCTTATTTATTCTTAGCCACATACGCGGTAGGCACTGGGATTAACCTTGCCGTTTAAAGATGGCGGAAGTCTAAGGTGCCTGAGGAGTGAGTCACTTCTCCGTGGCTCCACAGTTTGTAAGTGGCAAACAAAGATTCAAGCCTAGGACCGTCGGGATTTTCTTCAACATTCTAATTCAGCACAGTATCTAGAACACAGTAAGTGCACAAGAAATGTGAGCTACGGTAACATAAAGGGAGAAGGGAGGGAGGGAGGGAAGAAGGGAGAGCGGAGAGGAGGGGAGGCAGGGAGGAGAGGAGGAGGAAGGAAGGAAGAGGAATTCTATTAAGACCAAGTTGTGATGAATAACATTTGAACTTGCTATCTTTCCGTTTGCATGTGAACAGAAAAAAAAAAAAAAATCTTAAACTGAAGAGATAAATTAAAATTTCAGACATCTTCCAGCAGGGTGAGAAATTTGGCAGAAGATAAAGGTGCCCTAAAATTCCATGTTGGCCTTTTCAGAGCTTAGCAGTGACAAACTCATGATAAAACAGTTCTATGATTATTTCAGAGAGGACTTCTCAGGATGCAGCAAAATTATCTGCATTATCTGTTTCTGCCCAAAGACCGCAGACAAAATGTTCCATGAAGCCCAAGGGTGGTTCCTTCCCGCAGTTCCCAAAGGGAGAGCTCAGAGAGCCTCAAGTGCCAGAGGTGGACACTGAGAAAAGTGGGTTCAAAATGTCCTGGTTTGTGGCAACACAGTGGAAAGCAGGAAGGGCAAACTGAGAGCCAGAATCCAGGTTTTAAAGAAAATGTTAGTCCTTCAGTCATGTCCAACTCTTTGGAACCCCATGGACTGTAGCCCACCAGGCTCCTCTGTCCATAGAATTCTCCAGGCAAGAATACTGGATGGGTTGCCATTTCCTTCTCCAGGGGATCTTCCCAACCCAGGCATCGAACCCAGGTCTCCTGCATTGCAAACAGATTCTTTACTGTCTGAGCCAGCAGGGAAGCCCAGGGAAGGTTTTATCAAACTCATCTGCAATATCTTTGGGTTAATTCCTTAGATTTTGCTAAGGCTTTTAGGTTCAAAGAAGTGTTTCCAGGTAGGCCTAGCCACGGAGTCAAGCCCTGCTTCTGGAGACTTCAAGATCCCCCCTGTTCGTGGTTCTGTCTGTATGAGGAGGCCAGGGAGGGGAAGGAGAGGTAGAACCAAAATGCAGAAGCTAACAGGAGAGGCTATTGATACTTTTGAACTGTGGTGTTGAAGAAAACTCTTGAGAGTCCCTTGGACTGCAAGGAGATCCAAATAGTCCATGCTAAAGGAGATCAGTCCTGAACATTCATTGGAAGGACTGATGTTGAAGATGAAACTCCAATACTTTGGCCACCTGATGCGAAGAGCTGACTCACTGGAAAAGACTCTGATGCTGGGAAAGATTGAAGGCAGGAGGAGAAGGGGACGACAGAGGATGAAAAATGGTCTGGGACAAATCAGTATATTTATACCTCAAATTCATACTTATATTGATGACAATTAATAGCTGTGTGATCCACCTCACTTGATGTGTGTTTTTTTAAAAAAAGCCTTTTATATTTAAAACATTCTGCAGCTGTGACTGTTATCATTGCTTTATAATATGAATATTCCTTTGTAGCTGTTTGGCCTTGTTCTTTTTCCCCTAAACTGGGATACTTGGAGGCCACTCTTTACAAGTAGGTGGAATGGCTTATCACAGTGATGACATATCCTAATGCCTCCTTATATTTAACATAAGTTGCAAAGACCATTGCTATAGAAATAGAATCATATTTCTACCTACTTCAGGTAGATCTCACCAAAGGTAGCACGTACCTACATGTAAATTCATAAACCTCAGGAAAGGACATAAGACATATATGTTTCAATAAAATATTTCCTAGGAAAAAAGTTTGAAAGCGAAGAATGTATAAGCAATTTCTACCTTAATTAATAACTATACACTATGTAAAATAGAGGAAGGATTAAGGAAAACAGGACTTCTAGATAACAAATGAATATATTTCACTGTTAATCTCATATGTTCATTCATATATATCTTATACCATCTTTACATGTATATATTGAATCTAAAGGTAATAAATGTAACACAGATTGCATGGTATAAGCCAGAGTTCATTTTTTAATTGTTGTCCAATTTTTTAGAAAATAGAATACAAAGAGACAAAATTTCTTTAATATTTCAGAAAGCACACCATGGCTCTAATGGGTAGATTGAGAAGTTAAAATTTGGAGATCTTACTGTACATATTTTAAGTTTAAACTTTTTCTATAAAACTCAATGAGTGTATGCCTGCCAGTGAAGTTTAAAAAGAGAGAGAAAAGTTTAAGCAGTAAATGCTGTAAATGAAGTGAAGTGAAAGCGTTAGTCACTCAATTGTGTCCGACTCTTTTCGACCCCATGGACTGTAGCCTGCCAGGCTCTTCTGTCCATGGAATTCTCCAGGTAAGAATACTGGGATGGATGGCCACTCCCTTCTCCAGGGGATCTTCCTGACCCAGGGATCAAACATGGGTCTCCTACACTGCAGGCAGATTCTTTACCATCTGAGCCACCAAATGCTATAAACATTTAAATAAATATAACATATATGTACATACACAACTTGCTGGTAAGTATATTCCATTTTTGCCTGATAATTCTCTCTCCTCTCTGTGTCTTCCACCTCAACACAATACACTTTCTCCAGGAAAACAAATGACACCACTTTCTCACTAGGTTCTCTTCAGGGAATAAAACGAATGGACAACTGCGTAAGGCACCACGGGTGAGAAGTTATACCTGGCTGATAGTAGCCTGGAGCCTGACAGGACCAAGGGTTACCTAACACAGTGAGGCTAGAGGAAAGGGAAGAGTAAAGTTGAGGCAACAGGACTGATTTGAAAAGGCAGACACAATGATAATGGAGTCCATGTGTGGAAGATAAAACATAAGGTTGGAGACTGGAAGAAGGAGGACTGGAAGGCTTGGTGAAAATGGGTTCAACACAAAAAAGTCACAGCCCTGCCTCTGTGCAGGTCCTGATGTGGCGGGAGGACCTGATGACCTAGGAAACTAGATAGTTACTGACATGTATTTCTCAACTCACATACTATGGAGTCTACAATGTAACACTCTCCACTGTGCAGACATGCCAATGGCTCAGACATCTGTGGTCAACTTCAATTATTTTCTTGCTACTGCTAACTTGTTCCCAAACTGAATTTTTTTAGTCTCCCTCTTAAAATCTCTAGTAATTATTAATAATTTTAACAATGGCTTTCATATCTTTCTCAATTGGGTATTTTGTTTAGCTCGAAAAGAGAAAAAACTATGATGTTTCTTTTCTAATAACATCAGGAAGTTTCTATTATTGGCCAAAATGAAAATATTTCACGGTAGCCTAATTTCCTTCTTCATTATATAGCATAAAGATCAGGTGACATAAGAGTAATTATTTTCCTGATGACTTCAATCTTCCTATTTCATAAAGGAAAGGAAGTGAAGGAACAGTACCTCTCAATATTCCCAAGCCAGTTTCCTTTCGGATTTTGCATATTCAGGCAACTAACTGTTGGCTGTTTTACTGGTTTGAATAACCCAACAAGGTACAAGAGAATCTAACTTCTGTGTTAGAACCTGCATCTGCTTATGCTAGAATGAAAACCCATCTGAGAATCAATGAAGCACATGGAGAGGGTCTAATTAAACCCCTATGCCATTTCCTTTAAAACTGTCAAATTGAAATTGTAATCGTGTATTCATTCACCCCCAATGGTGTAGTGGTAATTTTAGAAGTGGGAATATTTAAGCAATAAGAGCCAACAGGGTGTGTTTTGCTAGGATATCAACAAGCCTGGATAGTTCCTAGGTAAGCAGCCAATAGGCTGAAAACAAAAGCTTTCCTATATGGTGAGTGAATCAGGAGACCCACTCCAAGTTTACAACCACATTAACGACAAAAACTTAATTCTGTATCAGGAATGAGAACTTATAAAATATGTATTAAATAATAGTATAAAATCACTTGAAACTACTGAAATATACAAAACATTGGCATATTAAAGTCAAAATGATAATATGTTCAACAAATTAAAAATCAAACTTCCGAGATTTCTGGCTTTTGAATTCCAAATACTTGTTCTCTTTCTTCTTTGTCCTTTTTCTTCTTTGTCTGATTTTGTGGCTGCGTTAACCCCCCAACAAAAATCTAATTGAATAAATATGAGAGGGATATATGCTCTGCAATTTGTTGTTGGGGTATCATTTGACCTTGTTTTAGGGAACAGTAATACTTTAAGAATGAGCCTCTTAAGAGCATGGCTGTGCTCTTCACATATACTAAAATACATGGTGACTCAGACGGTGAAAAAGAATCTGTCTGCAATACAGGAGACCTGGGTTTAATCCCTAGGAGACGGGAATGGCTACCCACTCTGGTATTCTTGCCTGGAGAATTCCATGGACAGAGGAGCTTGGCAGGCAAGAGTCTACGGGGTTGCAAAGAGCTGGACACAAGTAAGAGACTAATACTTAACTTTTGGGCTTCCCAGGTTGTGCTAGTGGTAAAGAACCTGCCACCCAATGCAGAGGATGCAGGGGATATAAGAGACACAGCTTTGATCCCTGGGTCAGACGATCCCCTGGAGTAGGAAAAGGCAACCTACCCCAGTATTTTTGCCTGGAAAATTCCACAGACAGAGGAGTTTGGCAGGCTACAGTCCATGGGGTCACAAAGAGTCAGATATAACTGAGCATACACATGCCCCTACATCTTATATATTTAATATCAGTTTATTTATTTATTTATTATTTAATAATAATGTTAACATATATTAATGTCAGACTTTATTTTTCTGGGCTCCAAAATCACTGCAGATGGTGACTGCAGCCAGGAAATTAAAAGATGCTTACTCCTTGGAAGAAAAGTTATGACCAACCTAGATAGCATATTCAAAAGCAGAGATATTACTTTGCTGACTAAGGTCCGTCTAGTCAAGGCTATGGTTTTTCCAGTGGTCATGTATGGATGTGAGAGTTGGACTGTGAAGAAGGCTGAGCGCCGAAGAATTGATGCTTTTGACTGTGGTGTTGGAGAAGACTCTTGAGAGTCCCTTGGACTGCAAGGAGATCCAACCAGTCCATTCTGAAGGAGATCAGCCCTGGGATTTCTTTGGAAGGAATGATACTGAAGCTGAAACTCCAGTACTTTGGNCGATACTTTTGAACTGTGGTGTTGGAGAAGACTCTTGAGAGTCCCTTGGACTGCAAGGAGATCTAACCAGTCCATTCTGAAAGAGATCAGACCTGGGATTAAACTTCTTAGGGTCCTCTAAAGCCCCGGGCTTTCCTTTGTTTCAGGCATTTGTACTTACTTCCCCCTCTGCCTGGAATGTCCCTTCCTGTCCCTTCCTGCAACTCTTTCAAACCAGCTGACTCTGGGTCAGCCATCAGGTCTCAACAGAAATGCCTTTTCCTGGGAAGTATTCTTGGCCACTTTGGGGCAGGGCCCCATGTTCTCTCGCCATCCCCCTGGGTCCCCAGCACAGCATGGGTCACACTCTGTGACTGGACATTTAGCTGCCTGATTCTCACATTTGACACCAGAAGATGAGAACAGACTGTTCTCAGAGTAGACACCTTCCAGGGATTTCCTTGGCAATTGGAATAAAAGCCAGCCTGCTTTCCATGTTGTATGAGGCCTTGCCTGGTCTGGCCAGTGCTCACTTCACCAGCTCATCTCCTGTAATTCTCATCTGCTGACTGAGATCGTTCTCTAAGGCACCAAATGCATTCCTGCTCCAGGACCTTTGCATTCACTATTTCCTCTGCCTGGAATGAATGACAGAATGAGCAGGACCTAATCCTTCATTTCAAGTTACTCATAGTCCAGTGGGAGGCAGACAGATAAACTGGCCCTCTCTAGGCCTGTTTCCTTGCCTATAAAGTGGAGTTGGTCATCTGCCCAGTCTCTCTCTCTCCCCTCCCCATCCCTCCCTTGCAGGCCTTTAGGAGGGCCTGCTGAGGCCCACAGTGGAGCCTGTGTGGTGAACCGTGATGGGGAGAATGGTGGTTATTATAATGGGCTGAGAGCCGGGGCCCCAGCTTCCTGATGGATGATCAGGAGGGGTGGGGTCAGGGGAGGAGGGACTGCATTGGCAGGCTGGCCCCCACTTTGCCCCAGGCTGCACATGTCTGGTGTCCACAGATCGTTGCTCTGAGATCATTGCCACCAGATGTGGCTGGGCCTGCAGCACGGACCAGCTGAGGCTGGTGGGGCCTCCGTGGGGTCAGATATCTGGTGATGGCTGACCTCGCCTTCCTGAGCCAGGCCTTTCACATTGACAGACTCTCTTTGCTGCCGACTAGATGCCTCTCCTCCCAGAGGGAGCCCCAGGGGGCAGTAGGATGTCAGAGGCTCCAAATAACCAGTTCCAGGTGCCACCCTCTGCTCTTCTGGCCCATTCCTGGCCCCCTTAGTGCTTAAGGAAGCCGAGTGTGTGTCCTTTACCTAGACGCATCTGTTATCCTACAGAGTCCTTTTATGCCTGTGTCTCTAGTGGAAAAGACAAATGAACCTTGTATTTGTCTAGCAGGAACATTGAGTGGATTCAAGCCGTGTGTGAAGTTCCTGTGATTGTAATGAGGATTTACTATTCCCATTTCATATAGGAAGGAACTGAAGCTCTGAAAGATAATGGTGTGGATTCAGGCAGCGAAGAGGCCCAAACTCATCAGACACCTAAGATATAGCAAGCACTTTACAACCAGGATCTCATTTCATCCTCATGGAATCCTTCAAGGTGGGTACTATTGTCTTCATCTAGCAGATAAGGAAACTGAGGCTGACAGAGGAGAGTGTTGCCCAGGGTGTTCACTCGGCCAAGTGGTGGTGGGTCTGGGACTCAAAGTCAAGTTTGGACCACAGCTAAAGCCAGTGCCCTTAATCACGGAGCTTACTGCCTTGGGGCTGCAGTTCAGTGGCACAGCCATGCTGAGAGATGGTAGGTTATTAACTATATTTCTCAAGGAATCACTTCTTGGCCTTTTGGCTAAGATCAAGTGTAGTATTTGTTCTTATCAGTTTAATATATTTCTCAAGGAAGAAGACTGAGGATGAGTGAGATTAGTAGACTGGACAGCATCCCACAGCTGGTGAGACAGAAAGCTCTGATCACTGGCAGAACTTCAGGATTAGAAGGAAAAACAGGGTCTTTGGAGGTTGCCTTATCCAGCCCTCTCAGTTTACAGATGAGAAAACTAAGATCCAGAGAAGGAAAGTGACTTACCAATGTTATAGAACCAGCAAAATCATACTCAGGGCTCTTTCTCCTGCCCCAGAGGAGGTTGATTTCATTGGCAGGGAGAGTGACTCACCTTCACCCCTTTCTTTACTATTAGGTCAGCCCTCCAGCTCTGTGTATATGGGTACCACGCTGGTCCAGTTTATTGATGATATCATGCTAATAGGACTTGGTGATCAGGAAGAATTAGGCATCTTAGATGCCTCACTAACACACACAGAGAAAGAGAGAGAAAGGTCTATGTTGCAGTCTTGGAGCAGATTTCCTTCTTTGGGAAAACTCATCTTTTGCACTTCGTACTTTCAGCTCACTGGAGGAGGCCCATCTACATTATGGAGGGTAACATTCCTTATTTAAAGCCGATTGCTTGTAAATGTTAATCACATCGATAAAATACCTCCCAGTTCAGTTCAGTCGCTCAGTCGTGTCCAACTCTTTGCGACCCCATGAATCTNCTCATCTTTTGCACTTCGTACTTTCAGCTCACTGGAGGAGGCCCATCTACATTATGGAGGGTAACATTCCTTATTTAAAGCCGATTGCTTGTAAATGTTAATCACATCGATAAAATACCTCCCAGTTCAGTTCAGTCGCTCAGTCGTGTCCAACTCTTTGCGACCCCATGAATCTCAGCACGCCAGGCTTCCCTGTCCATCACCATCTCCCGGAGTTCACTCAGACTCACGCCCATCGAGTCAGTGATGCCATCCAGCCATCTCATCCTCTGTCGTCC
Organism: Neotragus moschatus; assembly: GCA_006410615.1. NCBI lineage: Eukaryota > Metazoa > Chordata > Mammalia > Artiodactyla > Bovidae > Neotragus > Neotragus moschatus. Next base: position 371,947 of record SJYA01001859.1, on the reverse strand, counting down.
CCTTCTCCTCCTGCCCCCAATCCCTCCCAGCATCAGAGTCTTCTCCAATGAGTCAACTCTTCACATGAGGTGGCCAAAGTACTGGAGTTTCAGCTTTAGCATCATTCCTTCCAAAGAAATCCCAGGGCTGAACTCCTTTAGGATGGACTGGTTGGATCTCCTTGCAGTCCAAGGGACTCTCAAGAGTCTTCTCCAACACCACAGTTCAAAGCATCAATTCTTTGGTGCGCAGCTTTCTTCTCAGTCCAATTCTCTAGCAACATCTATACTTGACCAATCAACGGGACAACAGAGCCCAACCAAATGGACACATAAAATTAACCATCATGGGCCCCACTTCTGGTACTAATTACTTGATCAACCAAAATTCTAACTTGGAAATGAAATCACTCAAGCTAGTTCGAACAGGAGAGATTTATTAGAGGATATTTGAGAGACTCTCCATAAAGGCCAGAGTATCAGAATTTTATTCTTTTCCAACATAAGCATTAAAAGCTAAAAATTCTCCTAGAGATTGCTTTTGATGTATCCCATAGGTGATGATATACTGTTTGTTCATTTTCACTTAGTTGGAAATATTTTTAATTTTCTTCATGGTTTCTTCTTGGATGCTAGAGTTATTTATAAATGTGTAATTTCTAAATATGTGGGTTTGTTTTAGATATGTCATTACTAATATATAATTCCACCCCACTGTGATCAGAGAATACTCTGTAAGATTTCACTATTTTGAAATATAGTGAGCCTGGCTTAAGGCAGAGCATACATCCACCCTGGTGAAGGTACCCCCATGCACTTGAAGAGAAGTCGTTAGTTATAATGAACCATAAGTATCAGTTAGCTCAAGGTAGTTGCTGGTATTATCTAGATCATTATGTTTTTTAAGCGTTATTATTTGTTTATTTGGCTGTGCTGGGTCTTAGTTGTGGCATGCAGGCTCTAGTTCCCTGACCAGGGATTGAACCCAGGTCCCCTGCATTGGGAGTGTAGAGTCTTAGCCACTGACCACCAAGGAAGTCCCCATTATGTTTTCTTAACTTAATTTGTTTATTTCTAATCAGAGGATAATTGCTTTGCAATGTTGTATTGGTTTCTGCCATTTACCAGCATGCATCAGCCATAGGTATACCTACGTCCCCTCCCTCCGGAACCTCCCTGCCCCCTCCCACCCCACCCCAGGCCTCTAGGTTGTCACAGAGCACTGGGCTGAGCTCCACGCGCCATACAGCTGATTGCCAGCTGCTGTTTTTCATACGGTGATGTATATGTTTCGGTTGCTCCAGCCTCTCCTTCCCCCGTTGTGTCCACAGTCTGTTCTCTGTGTCTGCGTCTCTATTGCTGCCCTGCAGGTGGGTTCATCGATACCATTTTTCCAGATGCCATGTATCCCGCTTATTTTTCTAACGTGTGTCTGTTTATTCTGTTTTTGGCTGTGTGGGTCTCTGTTGCTGAGCAGGTTCTTCTCTAGCTGCAGCAGCGGTGTGTGGGTTTCTCACTGTGGTAGCTTTTCTTGTTGTGCAGCACAGGCTCTGGGTGCGCGGGCGTCAGCGGTGGCTGGAGGGCCTTAGTAGGTATGGTTTCGGGCTCTAGAGCACAGACGCAGTTGTTGTGGTGCACAGGCTTAGGTGGTCCGAGGCATGTGGGATCTTCCTGGACCAGGGGTTGAACCGGAGCCTCCGGCACTGGAAGGCAGACTCTTCACCACTGAGCACCATGGAAGCCCCACACTATGTTTCTGCTGGTTTGGTTCCTCGCTAGCTGACCCATCAACAACTGAGAAAAAGGCATTAAAATCTCCAGTTACTGACATTTGTACATACAGGAATGAACACACAAAACGCATGTCTACATACAATGGTGTTATTTAGCCTTAAGAAAGAGGAGATTCTCACATGGGCTACAACGTGATGAAACTTGAAAACCTTATGCTAAGTGAAACAAAACGAAAAGAAAGAACCATATGATTCTACTTATTTGAGTTCCCTAGACTAGTCAGATTCATAGCAGAAGGGAGGGCATTCGCAAATGCAGACTATTACACACAGGCTGAATAAACAACAAGGTCCTACAGTATAGCAAGGGAGCAGTATTCCATACCCTGGGATAAACCATAATGGAAAAGAGTAAGAAAAAAGATGTGTGTGTAACTGAATCACTCTGCTGCACAGCAGTAATTAATGCAACACTGTAAATTGACTATACTTCAACAAAATATAATGTATCTCATATGTATGTTAAAAAAAAAAAAAAAAAGAGAGAAAGTAGAAGGATGACGGCCAGGGGCTGAGGGAGGGGAAATGGGAGGTTGCTTCACGAATTGAATTTCTGCTCGACAATGTGAAAAACTTTGGAGATCATTTAGGAAAAATGTAAGTATACATAATACTACAGAATTATACATTTTAAGTGGTTAATATGGTATGTTTTTTATGTGTCTTCTACCATAATTATAATTTAAAGAAATATTTTTTAAATCTTCAACTATTATAGATTCTAATTCTCCCTTCAATTCTGTCAAGTTTTGGATTGTGTATTATACAGTTTAGTTATTTGACACCTGTACAACTGTAAACTGTCATAGCTTCCTGATGAAGTGACCTGCATTGATTATGTGAAGTGAAAGTCGCTCAGTCATGTCCGACTGTTTGCTACCCCGTGGAGTGTACAGTTCATGGAATTCTCCAGGCCAGAATACTGGAGTGGGTAGCCTTTACCTTCTCCAGCGGATCTTCTCAACCCAGGGATCAAACCCAGGTCTCCAACATTGTAGGCAGATTCTCTACGAGCTGAGCCACCAGGAAAGCCCAATCAATATTATTCTCATATTACACAAATTGGAATTCCCTACTTCCAGCTACTTCTTGTGGTTAAAAGCGTGAGCTCTAAAGTTGGAGATTATACCACTTATATGTTATATAACCTGGAAAGGTTACTTACTTTGAGCCTCAGTTTCCTCATCTGTAAAATGGGCTTCATAGCTGTGCCTATTTCCCAGGATTGTCATAAAGATTAAGCACAAAACAGCACCCAGCACAGAGCCTAGTACACAGTAAGCATTCAGGGTGTGTCAGCTATTATCATCATCATCACATCTGTATGTGTGGTTAGAAATCTTTGACACAATGGGTGGGAAAATCTCTAGAAGTGAAGTCATAGGAAGAATCTCTGAAGGAAGTCAGGTAATCCTGGGCAGGAACAAACTTGAGCACTGGTCTCACATGTCTGCAGCGCTATAATGAGATGAGAAGAAGCGACTGGTTATTTCTGGGGACACTAGGGAAGAAGGCAACCCAAGAAGGAAGCATAGACAGGGGTCAACTTGAAGGAAGTTTAACAACCAGAGTTTTGATCTGTGGTAGTATCAGATTTGGGGGAGGAAGTGAGCTCCCCAACTCAGGAAGTGTGCAGAGCTAAGGCTCAGTAGGCAGCTGTCAAGAAGAGGATCCCTACGCTGGTAGGAGGTGGAGGAAATGACTTATGAGGTCCTTTCTTTGGCCTTGGTCTCTTCGGATCAGGGTCCAAAGGCTCTCTCCCGTCTTTGACCACACAGGCAGTGAGAAGTCAAGTCGGGGTTATAGGCAGTACGCTCCCCTCCCCTCTTCCTGTCTTCTCTGTGATTCTATTTCTGCATCACAGCCCAGCTCCCACCCCACTGCCATTGGGCTTTTGCACATGCCTTACCCTTTCCATAAGAGGATAGCCAAGTTTTGTGGACCTGAAACTTATAAAGCTGGGAGACCTTCTTTAAGAAAAAAGAAACAAAATCAGATNTGATTCTATTTCTGCATCACAGCCCAGCTCCCACCCCACTGCCATTGGGCTTTTGCACATGCCTTACCCTTTCCATAAGAGGATAGCCAAGTTTTGTGGACCTGAAACTTATAAAGCTGGGAGACCTTCTTTAAGAAAAAAGAAACAAAATCAGATAAGAATGTGAATATTTAGAACAAGAAACAGAATCACAACAAATTTTTAGAAGATGATAAACAGGGACTTCCCTGGTGGTCCAGTGGCTAAAACTCTGTGCTCCCAATCCAGACAGCCCAGGTTTGATCCCCAGGCAGGGAACTAGATCCCACATGCCTTAAAGAGTTCGTATGCTACAGCTAAGAGTTCCTGTGTGCTGCAACTAAGACCCAGTGCAACAAATAGATGGATATTTTTAAACAAGCTGATAAACCCTAGATAATATCTAGAAAAATAAGAATATTTACATTTATTGCCTGATACATATCCATAAAAAAATTTTTTTAATTCCTAAGTTTTGACTGTATGTTTTTAGGATCACTTCTTCATATGACATTGATTTTGTAGTGTCATTTTCTTTAGAGAAAATAAGAGCATTTAGTCTTTTCTCTAGCACAGTTGATCAAAAGATTTTTTTAAAAATTGTTGATAGTTTAGAAAAGTTTCTTTCCAGCTTCACAACTCATTATAAATGAGGTCATTAATTTTTAGGACTGTTGTCAAATTTAGAAAAACATGTATTAAGTTTCTTTCATGGAGGAGCTGTAAGATTTCAGGACTTTTCATATTTGCTTGATCATGCATCTTAAAAACCCTTTGACTAAGATGCTGCCTATTAAGCAGTTTGTTGCTAATGTCCTCTTAGCAATGATATATTTTGAGTTTTATTTTTCATCGATGTGGCATTCCACGACAGCTTCCCCTTAGCTAGATCCCCAAAAATGCCACCACCACGCCAGTGACACCCAAATGAGGGGAAGTATGACGGAGGGGATGTCAAAGAGGAAAGAGGCAACATTCTTCATCAGCTGCAGTTAAACTAGCTTACTTTGGCAAACTCTGAGTCAGCATGTGACCCTGAATGTGTCCTGCTTGGGCTCCTCCCAGGTCACTGGAAGGCATCTGGCAAGTGAGGGGCTCTAGAGCTTGAGCTTCGGGAGCTTCAAGGTAAGCCTGGTCAGTTCAGTTCTGCCTCTTCCCAGAATGGAGCCTCTGGCCTGCCCACTCCTGTGGAATGTGGCTTACAGCTTCTTATCTTGTCCATCTGCGTTCAAGCATCGCTTGGTCCATGCGGCCTCCAGAGTAGGTTAGCTGCCCCGTGAAGCTGGAGTCCATGTCTGTCTATCTAGCTCACCCTGCACCCTCAGTGNAGAATGGAGCCTCTGGCCTGCCCACTCCTGTGGAATGTGGCTTACAGCTTCTTATCTTGTCCATCTGCGTTCAAGCATCGCTTGGTCCATGCGGCCTCCAGAGTAGGTTAGCTGCCCCGTGAAGCTGGAGTCCATGTCTGTCTATCTAGCTCACCCTGCACCCTCAGTGTACTTTGAGCAGAGGCTGGTGCATAGTAGAGCCATAGATTCGGAAGGCCCAAGTGACCTGCCAAGGTCACCGTAACAGTCAGAGCTGGCAATCAACAAGGGAGGGAGGGAGGAGCTCCAGCTTTCCAGACGCCTGCAGGCCTCAGACGGAGAAATTTACCTCTTGCCAGACCCCTTCAGAAACCTCGCTGGCTGGCTTCCCTCCCTCCATCCTGGGGCAGCTGATCAGGAATCCCCAGAGAAGGTCATCTGAGCCCTATGGCAGAAATCTCTCTCCCTGGCACTGTTGTGAAGTGTAGAAAAAGAGTGCAAACCTAGCTTTGAATCTCTGGGCCATTCCTTAGCAGCTGGATAGCGTTGGACAAACTGGAACCGTCTCTCTGCTTCTTCATTTCATGTTCTCAGCTGAGTCTTATGACTGCCCCTCCCCCCGCAGGGCTGGCTGGAGAACTGTCGACAGCCTTAGATTAGAGGAAGCTCTCTGGCCCTGGGGACAGCGTCAAATCACAAAGCTCTCTTTGGCTTTTGTGTGTTTGTTAGTTTGTTTTAATTTTTATTTTGTATTGGAGCATAATTGATTTACAATGTTGTGTTAGTTTCAGGTATACAGCTAAGCGATTCAGTTATTTGTCCATTCTTTTTCAGATTCTTTTCCCATATAGATTATTACAGAATATTGAGTAGAGTGCCCTGCGCTCTGCAGTAGGTTATGAGTGGTTATCTATTTTATATAAAGTAATGCCTATGTGTCAATCCCCAGCTCCTGATTTATCCCTCTCCCCCCACGTTTCCTCTTTGGTAACTGGAAGTTTGCTTTCGAAATCTGTGCAGGGCTCCCTTTGTGAACTGATACCTAAGGAAACCCTTTGTCTCTCCAGTCTGAGTCCACCTCAAGCCCCCATCCCCACCCTAGTCCCCTGGGGTCCTTCCAAGCCTTCTCCTGATAGTTCAGTCAAGATGACCAACATGCTTGTTGGTAAAGTAACTCTGGGCCACGCATCCTGCCCTCCCGTCTGCCTTTTGATTTGAGGTGATGAAGGGCACACCTCTGTGATGGGTGAGCCTCACCCCCACCGAGGTCAGAAGGCAGCTGCCTCTAAATTATGAGTTCCTCTCGGTGGGCCAGCTCTTTCTCACCTTGTGTCCCCAGCACCCAGTATAGGACCTGGCCCAGGGTCACACCCAGTAAATGCTGACTGAGAGTTAAATGAGATGCTGGGACACTGTTGTCCCAAACTAATCACCCCTGGCTCACCACCAAGCCACTGGGAAACAAGGGGTAATGTATCTGCCGAGTGCCAACCACCAAGCTCAGCTTTGCTGCCCCCTTCTCTTGTTTCCCAGATACCCTGTAAGATAGGTACTATCATCCCCACTTCACGGAGGTGGAGACTGAGGTTCAGCTAGGACAACCCACTTGCCTGAGCCCACCCTCATGCTGAATGGAAAAGCTTGGAGAGAACAAGCTTTCCAATCAAGGCTCCTGACACTATCTACTGCTCTCCCGATTGGTCCTTAACCCAGAATTCCCCCAGGAAGTCATTCTTTCCTCTTAAGGGATGCTCCTCTGCTAAGATGTAGCACTATGTCAAATAAGTCTAAAATTTCATTTAAAAGATCGAACACTATTTTCTACCCAGGGGTAAAAACAACTGTGAACTCTTCTAGGGAAGGAAAGGGGTTTTTTGTTCTTCTTGTGTCCTCACTGCCTATCACAAGGTCTGGCATGGAGTAGGAGTTGAATAAGTGTTTGTTGAACGACTGTGTGAACGTGTAAGTGAGTAATTGAAAGCAGCTGCCTCACCAATCCATGGCCCATCCAGGTAGGGTCATTTGGGCAAGATGAGACCCTCTAGCCTAGTGGTCACAGACATAGCCTGAGGGCTATACCGTTCATAAGAAGGCTTTGTTTAATCCACATAATATCTTTTGTAAAAATTTAATGACTTGCCAATATTTAAGAATTAGAAAATGTCACATGTAATCCAGATTTTCACCTTGTGGCAGAGACTTTCACCAAAAGTCTGCCTTTCACCAAACCTGCACCCCATTTTTCCCTGAATAGAGCAAGACTCAGTTTCCCAGCCTCCCTCTTGGTTACCTGGACCATGTGACTACACCGTAGCCAGTGGAATGTGGGCAGGACATTAACATGTCCTACTTCCTGCCCTCTCCTGCCTCCCCACCCTCCAGACTCTTTTCTGGGTCTGTGGGGCAGGTGGGGGAGATCCAGGGGAGGCCCCTAGGCCTGGGGAGATGGCAGAGCCACCAGATGAAAGGCATGGGGCCCCTCCATGGCTGTGGGGAGCCCCCCACTGGCCCACACTGGACTGTGGTGGGAACAGGAAATAACAGCTTTACAATATTAAGGCAATGCGCTTTGGGATTGTTTGTTACAGCAGCCTATCCTGACTAATACATCTTCTCTTGAAGAATCAGAAATCTCACAACACGGCTTACTCTTCTACACGGCAGTGAGGAGCTGGACTTTGGTAGCTGTTGTCCCCTTCAGCTGGGTTGGCATTTTCTAAGCTCACCTGATCCTTGGTCTCCATCTGCCTGGTTTCTCCAGCTATTTGATTTTACAGCGTCTGCTCAAATTCAATCTCTCCCTCCAGTATATGGGGATATTGAGGCATGGTGGGGACAAGGGTCCAGGTCACAGTGTGTGTGATGGGCAGAGCTGAAACTTGGACTGAATTCTCCTAACTCCTATTCCAGGTTTCTTCCTGGAGGTGTGGGGGGATTCTTTCTCAGGAAGTGAGAAAAGAGGGACTGTTCCAAGTCTTGGGTCCTTTTGGGGTGGAGGGGGAGTTAAGTGGCTGAGAGGGAAAGGGGGCACCCCAGATGGTGGAGGGGATGAAAACAGGAGGGGAAACCCTGGCTCCTCTGTGACTCCAGCTGGCATAAGGCTTAGAAGTGTTGGACAGGTGGACTGAGGAGTTGGGTCCACATGTGTGGTTCAGAAGTTTGAGTCCAGTTACCCTCTTCTCTCCATCTTGGGAAAGGGCTCATGTCTTTGATTGCTTAAGCTCCACTGACAAGACACAGGAACGCTGGAACGAATTTTCCCTCCCAGACAAATCCCAAAAGAAATGAATTTGCCAAATAAAGTCCCATATTGAGAAAGCTGTGCCAGGAATGTCCGAGCAAGCAGGCAGCAGGGGAGGGAGCTCTGTGAGGTGTGGACAGAGTTGTCCAGATGAGGCCTCTCTCAGGGGCCGTGCTGGGTGGGGGCTTTGCCCCTGCAACAGTCATTCTGACTCCCTAATACCTTGTTATTGCTGTTTAGTAGCTAAGTTGTGTCTGACTCTTTGTGGCCCCATGGACTGTAGCCCGCCAGGCTCCTCTGTTCATGGGACTTCCCAGGCGAGAATACAGGAGAATTCTATTTTCTTCTCCAGGAGATCTTCCCGACCCAGGGACTGAACCCGTGTCTCCTGTATTGGCAGGTGGATTCTTTACCACCTGGGAAGCCAGCCTAATGCCTTGAGCACCTGTCACACACATGTTTCCTGAAGGTTCACCTGAGGAAACTCCCCAGTATCCCTTCCCATGGTTTCTCGCAAGTGTGGCTGCATCCGCCCTAGAGATGTTTGTGGACCCCCAAGGGCTGTGGAGAAGCCGTAAATCCTTCTCTGGCTCCATGATCTCTCCTGCTCAGACCAGACTCCTGCCTGAAACCCACGGCAGCTTTGCCAGAAACAACATTTTCTCATGGCTTATCCACCCCCCTCCTGTTGAGGGCCAGCTGGCTCCCTGGAGAAGGCTCTTGAAGACTTGAGTTTGCGTCCACACCCCACCAGCATAAAGAAGGGCACAGAGGGAAACCACTAAGCTGAGGGCCCAGGTAGAGAGAGGAGAGAAGAGAGCTCGCTCTGCCTCTGAAGGTTGTTCAGAGCTGTTGGTGCCGAAAACTCCGTGAACCCAGAAGAGCCTTGAGCTTGAAAGCTCTGAGCTGTCGTCAAGAAGTCATTACATGGCCGTGACACCGGATGTTCATTAAACACTAAGAACAAAAGCCCTTACAGAGGCCTACAATCCCCTACCCGCAGTCCGGGAGCCAGAAAAGTTGTGAGCAAAATAATTTAAGGTTAGCACCAAAACTCCTCTGGTGGTAAAAACCCAACTGGAATAGTTGTGTGAATACTGATACATTACTCTGCAGAGATATCAATGTGTTTATGGCATGCTCACCCGGTCCCCACTAGTATCTTAAATTTTTTTATTTTGAAGTATAGTTAATTTATAATGTATTAGTTGCAGGTGTACAGCAAAGTGGTTCAATTATTCGTATACATATATCTATTCTTTTTCAGATTCTTTCCCCATATATGTTACTGCAAAATCTTGAGTACAGTTCCCTCTGCAATACAGTAGGTCCTTGTTGCTTATCTATTTTTTTACATCGTCGAATGTATATATTGGGCTTCCCAGGTGGCTTGGTGGAAAAGAATCCACCGGCCAATGCAGGAGACTCAGGTTCAGTCCTTGGGTGGGGAAGATCTCCTGGAGAAGAAAACAGTGACCCACTCCAGTATTCTTGCCTGGGAAATCCCATGGACAGAGAAGCCTGGTGGGCTACAGTCTGTGGGGTCGTAAAAGAGTCAGACATGACTTAGTGACTAAAACAAGTGTATATGTTAATCCCAAACTCCTAACTTATCCCTCCCACTAGTATCTTAATATAGCATACAACATATGCTTTCTAAGACTCCGAAACTCCTCAAATCCCAAAATGCACGAGTACCCTGAGATATTGGTATTTTGGGTAAGGGATTTTAGGCAGGGGATGCAGAAGACATTTGAAGTGCTTTACATGCATTAATCCTTACAGTAACCCTACGGGGTAGAATTTGTGCTACAGGGTAGAATTTGTGCTTTGTCTCCCCATTTTATGGATGAGGAAACCAAGGCAGAAAGAGGTGAAATGACTTGTTTCACAGCTGGTGTTGGTGCTCGGGTTTGGACCCAGGCATCCCAGTTCAAGAGCCCACTCTGAACCACTCCACCATCTGCCTTGCTCGGCAAAGTGGGGTGGGGTGGGTGGGAAACGGGAAATAACTATTTTACACAACAAGTACACACCCTGAATGGCATCTGAGGAGCAAACTTGCTGCCACAGGTGTTCTTGCAGGGTGACCAGCGTCCGGGTTGCCCTGGTACTGCCCTGGATTCAGCAGCCAACTCCTGCATCCCAGAACACTCCTCAGGCCCAACAGAAGGGGTAGATGCTCACTTAGTTCTTGAGGACCATGTGCCTGTTATTCTATGAATATCATGATCATCACAGCCCGCAGAGGGGATTCAGGGGTTTGGAGACACTGATACAAAATGGCTTCTGAACCCAAACTGGGATTTCCTATGGGCGCTTAACCAAGACACGGGAGGAAACCCTAGAGGAGGTGCCGGCCAGGTCAATTGTACCCAGCAACAGTTTAGTCGCTCAGTCATGTCTGACGCTTTCGATCCCATGGACTGCAGCACGCCAGGCTTTCCTGCCCATCACCAACTCCCAGAGCCTACTCAAACTCATGTCCATAGAGTCGGTGATGCCATCCAACCATCTCGTCCTCTCATCCCCTTCTCCTCCTGCCTTCAATCTTTCTCAGAATCAGGGTCTTTCCCAATGGGTCAGTTCTTTGCATCAGGTGGCCAAAGTATTGGAGTTTCACCTTCAGCATCAGTCGTTCCAATGAATATTTAGGACTGATTTCCTTTAGGATAGCACCTTCCTAAGGGGTTTACAAGGAGGAGGCACTGTATCAGGTTTTTGACTTTGGATTCCATTGTAATCACAGTAGGGATATACCCTTAGGGAGAGATTTTCTCTGCTGTTCCAATTTAGAAAAGACTAGCTTGCATCCCCAGCTTTGAATTTTAACTCTTGAAGGCCCACACCTGACCTCTCAGGAATGAGCCACACCAGAGACTCAGAGCTACCTGCCATGGGCTTGCCCAGACCTATCTGAGAGCAAAGAAGAAAGAGACAAGGCCTCTGACCTTGAGAAGCAGATTTCGGGCTGTAGAAGCAGGAGATAAGCACAACCAGGCTCAGCAGGAGAAAGACAGCCCCATGTGCTGCAGGCCCAACAGGCTCCTGGAACTGGTGAGGAGGAAGAGGGGTGGGATGGGAATGCAGTGGAATCCTTCTGATTGCAGAGGGCTGCCTGAGTCAAGGATGCAGGCTGAAGGTTGCCAGTTAAACATGGCACACATATTTACCTTCACTATTCTCTGGAGTTCCAGTATAATGACATAAAGGCATTAAAAAAATTACACACTTATCAACTGGGACAAAGAGATCATGTGAAGCCATCTCTCCAGCAGATCTGGAGAGTCAACCACATTCTGGAAGCTGGAAAGCAGATGGTGAGTGGGGACTGATTTAAGAAACCTGAGAGGTTAAAACCTGACAACTTAGGGGGAGCCAGGTGGCTCAGACGGTAAAGAGTCTGCCTGCAGTGGGGGAGACCTGGGTTTGATCCCTGGCTCAGGAAGATCCCCTGGAGAAGGAAATGGCTACCCACTCCAGTATTCTTGCCTGCAGAATTCCATGGACAGAGGAGCCTGGGTGGGCTACAGTGCAGGAGGGTCACAAAGAGTCAGACTTAACTGAGTGACTAACACTTTCGCTTTCATCAGGACACAAGACAATTTAAGATCCCCAGGCTCAGGGGTTGGAGGAACCAGGAATCTCCAAAGGCCGAGATGCAGAGAAGTAAAACTGGAAAGGCTGGTTAGTAACTGTGGGACGACTGGGTCTCTCCTAGCGCAGCTGGCACAGGCAGGACGTGACCCCTCCCCTCTGGAGCAGGAGGCTGCCTCTCAGGAGAGAGAGAATGACCTGAGAGGATGCTCTTGCAGGGCTCAGCGAGGGCCGGAAATGTAGCAGGTCTTTGGCGAGCTGTTGCTGTCATTCCGTTCAGTTGGCCCCTCTCCGTCTGGTTCTCTAATTTTCTTCTTGGAGTCAGAAAGAGGCTCAAAGACATGAGCCAGAAGAGGTCACGTGGGCGGCAAAGGCTGCCTGCCTGGTAATATCCTCTCCAGCTAGTCGCATGCCCTCCTCACACACTAGGTTATTTGTCTTCTAATATCTACTATCTTCTTCAGTAACAGTCTCTTTTTTAGACAGCTATCTTGTTCCTAGCTCCAAGGTATTTTCCAGTGTCTTTTGCAAGTAGATATGGCCATATGACTATATAAATAGTAGTGCTGTGAGCAAGTCAGGAACTCTCTTTATAAGAGAAATGGTCTTCTGCCACTCTGCTCTCTGGGCTGCAGGTGTGATGGCCAGTGCTCCAGCAGCAATACTATCTAACTATCTCAACCTCTGCCATCCCCTTCTCCTTTTGCCTTCAATCTTTCCCAGCATCAGGGTCTTTTCCAATAAAAAGACTCTCCAGTGGAAAGGCTCTTCACATCAGGTGGCCTGAGTATTGGCCATACACACACACACACACACACAGATGGTTGGTTGGCATCACCGACTCAATGAACATGAGTTTGAGCAAGCTCTGGGAAATGGTGAAGGACAGGGAAGCCTGGTGTGCTGCAGTCCGTGGGGTTGCAAAGCATCAGACATGACTGAGCGACTGAACAACAACAATATACACAGTACCAAGAGCTTGGTGTGTATATATGTATTGTCTCCAGTCAACAGACGAGGACTCTGAGGCTCAGAGAGGATTTGCCCAAGTCATAGGTCACAAAGCTGGAAGCCCTGGACCTGAAACTCCAGAGCGTCTGCATTCCATGCTGGCTCCGTCAGCCTTTGAGTTTGCAACCGCTGAGGTCTGGATCCCTTGCTTGAAGTTTCTCAGAGGAAGACAACAGAGCCGAAGAGGAAGAACTACTTGATGACCTTTATCATGCTGTGTCAAACCAATAGCCCTGGCTCCCCTGCTACACTGTAAGCAAACCAACTCAAGAATGGTTTTGTTTTTTTTTCCTCTCTCTACATCCTGTGTCTGGCACAGAGCCAGCCAGCGAACTATGTGCTGATGGAATGAGGTGACCCACTCTCAGGCACACAGACAGAGCCCGATGCAGGGCTGGGATGCCAACCCTGGGCTCCCACCTGCCCACCTAGGGCTCTTCCCGACCTGACTGTCACCCAGCCTGCCCCGCTTTCTTCGAGGTGCTGACAGAGGGCAAGAGCACAGGCTGAGGCCTAGCATGTTCAAGCTCAAACTCCAGCTTCATCTCTCACCACTTTGAGCCTTGGTTTCTGCCCCAGAAAATGGAACTAATCACTTACCTCATTGGGCTGCTGGGAGGATTTGATAAGATCAAGCCACGTGGCTTCCCGCAATTACCAGCACATAATAGGTACTCATTAAATGGGAGCTATTACTGTGACACGTATTTTTATAAGGGAGTGGGGTGGGGAGGGATTATTTTGCCTGTGGGTTGAAATCCTTTCCCTTGTGCTTTGACTTGCCCTCCCTTAACCCAAGGCAGCTTGAGCCCTTCATAGGACTGCACACAAGGTCACGCTCAGCAGAGGGCTTTACATATCTCAGGAGCTTGTGAATAATGACCTGAAACTTCCCTTCCATCTTTGCACCAACATATAACAAGTTTCTACTCTCCAGCAGGCCCTGCGTCAGGGCTGGAGACTTTGGAGAAACCGAAACTGGCCTGCCTTTGAAGACTGTCCAGCTGGCTGGTGAGGTTAGACAAGGTAACATGACTCTTCAATATGTGGAAGACGATGACAAGTCTTACCCGGAAAGGGGAGCAAAGGCACTCCCTCCAGGAAGATGCATTCCCAACCCAGCAGAGACTGCTAGAGGCTCACCCACATCCTGGCTCTCCATTCCTTCCCAAACTGGACTACGTTTCCCAGTCTCCCCTGCAATTCAATGTGACCACAGGACCCAGTTGCAGGGGTGGGGACTGAGTGTGGACTGAAGCACTGTGTGCTGCTTCTGAGCCTGGCCCCTCAAAATTTCCAATACTCCTTAATAAAGATGACACGCAGGGTGACTATGAGACCACATGTTGTGGATTCAGCATGAGTTCCAGAAGGACTGAATGGAGAGTTTCCACCCACCCAGAACTGTTACGTGAAAAAGAACTCTTCTAGTCTATTTACCAGGTATTTGTAACATTCTATGTGTTACAGTAGCTACCTTAAGTCTAAGACACTGGCCTTGAACATCAGATTGTTTTATATTATGTTACTTTTCCTCTTTACAACTTTGACAGTTACATTTAGTGCTGTAGTTCTAAGTTACCAATGTTCTTTGTCACAACTTAATTCTTTAACTGGAGATAATACCCCTGACCAGGATTGGTTCAGACTGGGATATTCTTATTCATTAATTCTGCATTTTCTTTTCTTTTCTTTCTTTCTTTTCTTCTTTTTTTTGTTGTTGGCTGGAATTAAATCTTGAATTAGTTTTTTTTAGGAAGGGTATGTGAGAGTTACAGTTCCTGCATGTTTGAGAATAGATCTTGCTTTTCTTCATACATGAATGATGAATTTTGTGGATAATGAATTTGGGGGAGTATCAGCCCTGGGATTTCTTTGGAAGGAATGATGCTAAAGCTGAAACTCCAGTACTTTGGCCACCTCATGCAAAGATTTGACTCATTGGAAAAGACTCTGATGCTGGGAGGGATTGGGGGCAGGAGGAAAAGGGGACGACAGAGGATGAGATGGCTGGATGGCATCACTGACTCGATGGACGTGAGTCTGAGTGAACTCCGGGAGTTGGTGATGGACAGGGAGGCCTGGCGTGCTGCGATTTATGGGGTCGCAAAGAGTCGGACACGACTGAGACTGAACTGAACTGAACTGATCTCTCTCCATCCTTCCTCCAACTCTGTAGACATTGGGTCACTGTGTACTAATGTGGATAGATTCATCACCAGCCTGTATCACTGAGGGTTCTGGCAGGAACTGGATGATACACTCAAATTGAGTAATTGAGGAAAGTTTAATAGAGGAATTATTTCCACTCAGTTATAAGATGAATGAGGCTTCCCTGATGGCTCAGTGGAAGAGAATCCGCCTGACAATGCAGGAGATGTGTGTTTGATCCCTGGGTAGGGAAGATCTCTGGAGGAGGAAATGACAACCTGCTCCAGTATTCGTGCCTGGGAAATCCCATGGACAAAGGAACCCGACGGGCTACGGTCCATGACGTCACAAAGAGTCGGATATGACTTAGTGATTATGGAACAACAAGATGAATAAGGTCGGAGGATCTAATGTATAATATGGTGACTTTGGTTGATAATTTGGTTGTACGGCTGACATTGGCTAGGAGAATAGAGCTTAAACGTTCTCACACATACAAAAAGAGGTAAATATGTGAAGTGATGGATGCATTATTAACTTAATGGGGAGAAATCCTTTCATGATGGATATGTATATCAAATCATTGCATCATACACTTTAAATATCTTACCAGTTTGTCAATTATACCTCAGTAAAGCTGAAAAAATACAAAATTTGTAAAAAGGAATTATTTACAAAGAGGTATGCCTGTATGCCCTCACCATCACCTCCAAATGCCAGAAGCTACTTGCTGCTAAAACCTGAGTCAGCACCTCTCTTGCACGCGCCCCCCTCTTCCTCCCCACTCTCCCCCTGCTGGTGTTTTCTAACTGTGGGAGTAAGCTTAGCCAGTGTCCTGAGCAAGCTGAAAGCACCAGGAACTTAAAATCTTGGAGCAACCCTCCCAACAATGACAGCAGGCAGTGGGTGGATAAACCCAGCAGCTTCCTTGCTCCTCAACTGACTTACCTCTGGGACACATCTATGTAATCTCCGAGGTCACCTGAGGGGCTGAGCTCCAGGTGTCCTGTCTGGTAAATTGCCCGGAAGTTTCAGCTTCTCTCACATCCTGTCTCACTTCTGCCCTCCCCTTCCAGTGCTTCCCAGGATGTCTTCCCAAACTACTTGTGTTTGACTCTTTTATCTAAAGCTCTGGGGCCCCGGCTGGGGTGGGGGAAGGCTGAGGGGAGGGGTAGGCAGGGGACCCTAACCCAGAAAGCAGAGTTTCAGGAAATCAATAAAGGCCTGTGCAGTAGCCCAAGGGGCAGGAGGGAACCTGGAGAGGGCATGGTGTGGAGAGGGCCACCTGCTGGAAGCCTGGACCCTGGTAGAGAGACATAGCTGACCCAGAGACTGTGCAAGGGACAAAGAGGGAATAAACATCCTGACTTCTCCCTCCTCCCCACTTCTGCTCTCCTAGTGGTGCCCCCTATCGACCAAATCCAACCAGAAGTCAGAGGGCAAGAGAGCCTGCTGGTGGTCAGGCTGCCTGGCACAGAGCAGCAGTAAGAAGGGCAGGAAGTGCGTCTGGAAGGGCAAACAGATGTAAATGCAGCATATAGGCAGATAATTTTCCTTTGCATTTGCCCTGAATGGAAAGCATAATCTTGATAATTTCCAGGATCCAGGAAAAGGCTTTTCCAGATGTCAGGGTGGAGTAAACTAAGGGCAGAGACTCGGGGGGCTGGAGTGGGTCAGCGTTTCTGTTATCTATGGCTGCCTAATAATCCCCCCCAAGACTCAGAGGCTCAGAATAACAGCCAGTTATTATAAACCACAACTGTGTAGGGCAGGACACCAGGCCCGGGGTCGGCGGGGTAATTCTTCTGTCCCACACAGCACGACTGAAGTCACAGATTCAGCCGGCGGCTCTTCTGGTCTGGAGGGTGCTCCAGCAGTGTACTTGGTTTCTTGGTGGAGACAATGAAAAGGCTGGTGGACTGAAGTGATCATACAGGATTCTTTAGTGTGATGGTCCCAAGGCAGTTGGATTTCCTACATAGCGACTCGGGGCTTCCAGAAAGCATGTTCACTAGGCCCCAGTGGAAGCTTCAAGGCTTCTTCTGATCTAGGCTCAAAGTCCAGGAATGTCACGTCCATCACGTTCTATCAAACAAGTCACTAGGCCCAGCTCAGGAACAGAAGGAGGAAAATTAGATTCCATCGGACGGCGGGAGGAATAGCAAAGAACTGGGTCAACTTTCGCTGGCCAGAAAGCCATCCAGATTGACCAGTGTTTGGGGAATGTGCTGGGAAGTGATCAGACTCACTTTGGAGAGGGACTGGATTGTCATACAGGGGATGGGGAGACAGTAATAAGGTACAGAGTGAAGGTTCTAGAATCAGATTCAAATTCAAATCCTCACTCCCCCATATACGACATGTGTGCCAAGCAGGCTTTTCCCTTCTCTGAGCCTCAGTGTTCTCATTTGTAAAATGGGATCTGATCCTACTTCACAGAATTGCTGCTGCTGCTAAGTCGCTTCAGTCGTGTCTGACTCTGTGCGACCCCATAGACGGCAGCCCACCAGGCTCCTCTGTTCATAGGATTTTCCAGGCAAGAACACTGGAGTGCGATGCCATCGCCTTCTCCATCACAGAATTGCTGTGGACACTAAATGGGATGGTGNAGAATTGCTGCTGCTGCTAAGTCGCTTCAGTCGTGTCTGACTCTGTGCGACCCCATAGACGGCAGCCCACCAGGCTCCTCTGTTCATAGGATTTTCCAGGCAAGAACACTGGAGTGCGATGCCATCGCCTTCTCCATCACAGAATTGCTGTGGACACTAAATGGGATGGTGCTTACGAAGTGCTTCCCAGAGTACCTGACTCCAAATATGTCTCAGTAAACAGGAGCCATTAATGTGTACTCTAAGTGACATGAGAAGCCAGGAAAGGGTCTTACAGAAAACTCCTCTGGCTTCAACAATGCATCAGAAGGATCTTTTTTTTTTTTTTAATTGCACTTTTATTTGAGACAGTTGTTTTACTCTTTCTTTCCACTAGTAAATGTGTTTTATTTATTTAAAAACACCTTTTGGCTGCACTGTGTGGCATGTGGGATCAGGTAAGATAACCTGTGCTCCCTGCTTTAGGAGCACAGAGTCTTAACCACTAGACTGCCAGGGAGGTTCCAGGGCGATAGTGAGTCAAAAAAAAGGGTCATTTTTGACTCACTGTCACATACAATTCAACCCAAGCCTCGTTGATTCTACCCCCTAAATGTGACTTGAATCTGATTTTCCCCATGGTCACAGCCGTCTCTATTCAGATAACTGCAGCCACCTCCTTCCTCCTCTGGCCCCTCTGCAGTGCCTTCCCTTCCAGCTGCATAAGAACCACATGGGGGATGAAATTCAAGTACAAATTCCAATTCCGGAGGGCTACAGTGGGGTCTGAGAGTCTGCGGTTAAGATCGACTCCTAGGTGATAACCATGCTAATGATTTCAGGACCACACTTTGAGGAGCTGCTGGAGAATGTTTATTCCAAATAAAAGTTTCATCCTATCTTGCATCCACTTAAAACCCTCCATTGATCTTCCAGTACTCCTGGGGGGGAAAAGACCAAACTCTCACCAAATCCAGCAGGTCCCGCGTGATCTGGTCCTTGCCTCGCTCAGGCCCCTTGTCCTCCACTCTCCTACCCGGCTCTTTCTCCTTTATGTATTGTTACTGTATTTCTTCTATAATGAAATGAAACAGAACCACCATCCCACCCAAATACTGGACCATCGCCAATAACCTGGAAGTACCTGTATGCTCCTCCTCTTCTCCTTTCCCCATTCCCCTGAGATAACCATTCTCAAACACTTTCCCTTGCTTTTTTCCTGCTGAGGCATGTTTGTCTAAATATGCATAGTTTGGGTGTTGCTTTCATTATACATTCTAGATTTGCATCACCGTGTATGTAGTTTTCTGCGACTTATTTAGCATTGTTTGGGAGATAGATCTGTGTTGTTGTCTGAAGTTCATTCAATTTCACTGCTGTATAATATTCCATGGTGTGAATATCCCAGTTTATTTGCCCACCTGCCTGGGGATGGGCAGCTGGGTGTTTGGAATGTTTTTGCTATTAGAAACAGCACCGTGGGAACATTCTTGAAGGCGTTCTCCGGCTGCACCGGCTGCACCGAGGGTCGTTTCTCAAGGGTAAATGCCTAGGAGAGAATTTGCCGTGTACCCCCTCCTCTTTTCATTCCCCAGCTCCCTGGGGTCTCCAACACAGAAGACCCTCTCCACCCGGGCTGCCCTCTTCCATTCCACCCCTACCCACCGCAACCCCCTTCACTTGATAAATTCCTTAAGATCCCCAGAGAAGCCTTCCCCCACCTGCCGGCCACGACTGGTCCCCGTGAAAGCTTCTGGATTATACATTTCTGTTGTGTGATTCTGCGATGAGCGTGTGTCTTGTCCGGTAGAGTGCGAGCCCCATGAAGTTTGTGAAGCGCACCGATTTCCCAGTTTCCAGCTGGGGCCTGGCACATGTAGGCGCCCAGTCAGTAGTGCGACCCTGCAGGAGGGACCGGGCCGGCGCAGAGCCCGGCCAGGC